>JAYMFT010279298.1:0-10514 GCA_038088735.1 Panulirus argus | reverse complement strand
AAGTGACTGCCTAACGAGAGAGAGAGAGAGAGAGAGAGAGAGAGAGAGAGAGAGAGAGAGAGAGAGAGAGAGAGAGAGAAAAACAAAGATACAGAAAAGAGAAAAGAGACGGGAGACCGCGCATGAAGAGGAGGAGGAAAACCAGACCAAGATTCGTGCAGAAGCAGCACGGAGAAACAAGAGACGAGACACAGACGCAAAAAATAGGGGAAGGAGTAACATACATTACGATATATACGGAGGGTGAAGCGAGAAGAAAAGATGATAAAGAAGGAATAAAGAATGATAGTAACTGTTGGACGCAAGCTGGACGAGGGAACACGAGGATGATACAATAAACGGAATAGATAAGAAGGCGAGATAAGGGATTTGACTTAAGGCGCCCTAAAAGTTAGGTCTGTGATTGACGGCTCTAGCGGCTGGACTGATTGATTGATCGACTGCCACTGAAAGCATAATTGATTAAAGGATATGCAAATGACCCAAGTGTCAGTCTGGAGGCGGGATATGCCAAGTTTATGCAAAACAGGAAGACTATTTTTTTCTTTTATACTAAACTAATATATTCTTTTTAAGAAAAAAAAAAACATGAATTGTACATGACTTATTGGGTAACTGATCATAATGATGTCTAGTTTAATTTCTAACATTTACAATTTAAGAACACTTAAATAAGGATCACTTCTAGCAGAAAAACACATTAATCAAAAACGGAGTAGAAATGAGTGTTTGTGTGTGTGTGAAATGTTTACGGACTTAGAGAAACACAAGACAGTTGACTAAAACAGAGTGGGAAACGTGATTCATAAACAGTAATCATTCACACACACACACACACACACACACACACACACACACACACACACACACACACAGGAACTTTGAGTTGTTAAGTCGAGGGGAGGATCAGAAAAGAGATATGCTTCAATAAATGAAGACGAAGTGCACAAGAGTTTAAGAAATGTACATACAGCAGAGGAGTTCTTGGCGGAGTGACAGCCAGCCATCACTCGATAGGTATTACAGAACAAGGAACGAGTAGAGCAAGACAGGGATAGTGGAACAGTAAAACTTCGAAAGGAATACAATGAGAAAGGCCCGAGATAATCAGAAACTTTTAAAGGAATTCATCAGGGGAAAAACTGTCAGTCAAACATAAGCTAATGTGGTTATTTCAAGTGAAAGGCTGAGGAGGAAGATGCAAAGATATGCGAGAAGCTGAATGACAAGTCAAAAGTGTTATTCTTTTTCCCTTAAAATTGAAGACAAAACAGCCTCAACACCAGCGAGATTGAACGGGGAGGAGGTCTTGGACAACGTTGAGATAGCTAGAAAAGACATATGCTAAATGTCCTTGACCCATACAAGGTTCATGACCCTGATGAAGTTTCTCCATATATGCTGAGCAAGGACGCGGCAGCGTTTGACGACCAGCTGGAAATATTGCACAGTAAGTCACTAGAGGATGGTACAGTGCCAAAGGGAATGGAAGAGGGCAAATAGCGTGCCTGTCCTTGATATATATATATATATATATATATATATATATATAAAGAAAGGGAGAGCGAAGAAATTTTTGCTGAGCGACACACTGGTTTCTTTGATGAAAGTAACCTGTTAAGAAAGCAGAAGAGATAACGATAAATAAAAAAAAAAAAATGGTCGGCTCCTCGTAAAGAAGAAACATCTTTAGTGAAAGAAAACACAGTTTCCAAAAAAGGATGTCATCTGTAACAACCTTCTACACTTCTGTGAGAGACGGAGCTCTAGTTTATGCAAGTGAAGTACTGGTGGAGTGTGTGTTCCTGTAGTGCCAGAAAGCATTTGACACTATACCACATAGGAGGCTGGTAAGAATGCTGGATCTTCCTAAATGTATAAAGGGAAGGGTTCTTCAGTGGATGAACAATCATATCAGTGGAAGGGAATAAAGTACGCATGTCAGAGGAACCTTCTCGAAACATACTCGGGTTACCAGTGGCGTGCCGCATGGCTTGGCCCTGGGACCTCTGCTCTTCTTGATCTGTTTAAATAACATGCTAGAGGAGCTAGACTCGTACTTGAATATGTCTGCGGATGATGCCGAAGTCATGAGGTAGGCAAATAAGACGTAGATAAACTCCAAAGTTAGTGGGACGCAATGTTGAAGAAATTCAAACAAGAGTAAAGGTAAAGTAATGAGGATGGGGCAGAGAAAGCAGGCTTCGATACGATTATCATCTGGTTGGATATTTGCTGTATGAACCTGTATGTTAGAGGGACGTCGGAATCGACACTCTACCTCACCTGTCGCCAAAGCTCTACTTCGGAGGGGACTGTGGAGGACACAAAATGTCTACTGGCAAATGATAGAATTGCATTTAAGTAAGGTAAGGATAAGGAAACGTTCAGAAAACTAGTAATTGCTAACACCCGGACAAAAGTAGAAAACGCTTCTCATGTATGGTCACAGCATCAACATGACAGGGAAGGTCTAGAGAACATCAACAGAGAGATGGTAACAGATTTAAGAAAAATGAGTTACTCTGATTGGTTAAAGGCCAGCGCCACAGGACGTGGTATATCCCGGCACCCTTCGTCACAGAACACGTTATACCTCGTCACCCTGCGTCACAAGGACGCGTTATACCCCGTCACCTGGGAATCCTCAGGCCAGCCGATCGTTGTAGCGGAAGATTGCGCCGGTCACGATCGCCGACCTTGAAGGACCCGTGATGATAGTGATTGAGGGGCGGGCGACCAACCATCGCTCCTCTCCAGACCCCCGCTTGTCCTCCTCCTCCTCCTCCCACCAACCCCCCCTCCCCCTCCTCCCCCGCCTCGTGGCTGAAGCCCGAAGGATTCCTGGAACCTGATCGAGTTTGTTCCAGTGAAGGGAGGCAAAACGTGACCCCCCAGGTGATGAGTTAGGCCAATCTCCCTCGCGTGACCTCCAAACATTTTCTTTTTTTTTTACCTCACGAAGAATAAGAAAAAAAAATATCATCTTTTTGTTTTTCACATTTATTACGGTTATTTGTACAACGTCCGTCTGTTTTGTTCACTGGGAAAAAAGTGTGGGTGTTTGTGTGTGTGTGTATGTGTGTGTGTGTGTGTGTTTTGTTACTTTTGTCTGTTACAGTAACAGAGTGTTACGCTCATGTTATCACGTCTCTCTATCTTGTTCATAAGTATTTATACGCCCACATATATACTCAACAGCTTACTCCAAGTTCCTATTTATTAACCAGCGCTAAAATTGGGGAAGAAGAACAGCTGGGTTGACTGTGAGCTGGTTGCCCTATCCGGGATAAGAACCCAGCCCCGTTAGACTGGTGGGTTGCATTGCTAACCACTGCTCTGAGGAGGATTGTGTGTGTGTTCGTGTGTGTGTATGTATGTGTATGTGTGTGTGTGTGTGTGTGTGTATGATTACTATTTGTGTTAGACGGAGCGAGGGCTTTACAATCGTGTTGTCCTGTCTCTTAACCCTGTGTATATGTACCATATCTTTACTCTTGTTTATGTATGCAAACACACACACACACACACACACACACACACACCATGTCTCATCGAGGTACCTAATAATCGACCAACCCCAATGGGAAGATGAACACCCGGGTTGGGCATAGGCCAACCGCCATGCCTAGAACCGACGTGGGCCCGACCCCGAGCTGGCCCAAGCTAACACATGGTCAATAACACCAACCTCAACACCAGAGAAGAGAGACCCGTGTGTGTGTGCGCGCGCGTGTGTGTGTACTAGCGTGTTAAGGGTTCATATTGCTTTTACGATACCCATCGTCAAATCAAGCTGTTCCCTGCTGCACTCCATCACCTTCCTTCTCCTCCTCCTCCTCTCTCTGCCTAGTCTCCCTCATCTGCCTCATCTTCACCTCCCTCACTATCCTCCCCACTCGGCCTCCTAGCCCAGTTCCTCCCACACCTGCCCTCTCCTGGCTTTCACCCCCCCTCCCCCCTCCTCCTAATCCCCCCTACCGCACCCCTCCGATCCTCCCTCTTCCACCCATCCCTGCTTTCCATCCCTCCCCCTTCTTTCCTTCTCCTCCCATCCCATCCTGCCGTCCATCCCACCTCCCTCCCGTCCCAGCGGACCAGCCAGTCTTACCCTCCCGCCTGAGGTACGCTCGACACCCCCAGAGCCTCTCGAAGACGCCGATACCCGCGATAAAATATTTCAAACTTCGAAACGAATTCACGATATGCTAATTCCCGAGCGGCAGGGGTCGGGGCCCCCCCGCGGGGACCAAATAAGCCAAATAAGAGATTCAGCGGTGATAACGAGCGCGTTCGTACCCGTGCGTTTGGAATTCGTCGACCCCGAAAATTTAAGGCCGACATTAATTCAAAAAGATTTATTATTCGTTTTATATCTTCACTATAACAATAAAGTAACCGAATGGGAGGAAAGTTCTTTGGCAAAAGTAAATAAATTCGAGGCTGCGGAAGACCTGTGTGTGGAGGGTACAGGTGAGGGACGGAGGTGACGCTCACCTTATGCAAGACGACTTCGGACACGTTCCCTTGTTTTCTAAACACGGGCGCCGTATGCCAGATCAAGTCACCCTTCCTCCACAATTCCATACCCTCCCTCCACCCCTCCACTCCCCCGCCCCACATACGGGCCCCAGGCAAGTTTTCTTTACACCTTACATACATTCGTCAGTCTTAACCTACCTCCAGTGCTGTCTTATGGACTCCAGCCATTCAGGTGTGTATCACTTTGTATCGCCTTCATTCAACCTGAGAGAGAGAGAGAGAGAGAGAGAGAGAGAGAGAGAGAGAGAGAGAGAGAGAGAGAGAGAGAAAAGTATAAGGAAAAACTTCCGGATAAACAGGATGGCAAAAACAGATTGATGAACAGACAAGTAAAAATGACACACACCTAAAACTTGTTCCTTATCCATAGGTAGTGGAAGACATGGAAGCAATTCTTTGAAGGACACACGCACACACACACCGCAAGAAAGCAATCATTGGAGTCTTGACATCAGAGGGACAAATATTAGAACCGGCTGCAAATTAACCTCAAAAGAAAAACAACTAGCGAACGTCAGATGTGTCTGAAAGCTTACGGATAATGAAATGTTGAAATCATTGATGCATTTCAAGTATATATCAAAACTAAATTTAGAGTATGCGATACCAGTTTGGGCACCTCACCCACGGAGTCATGCAATAATTCAGTGAAGACTCAACGGAGGAGCTGATGAGCCCATGCATGTAGTGATAGTGTATGTAGTCTTAGAATCATCTCGAACGCCTGAAAATTGGTGTTAAAAGATTTTTTCCTGCTGGTGGCTGTAATAGCTTGACGTTGACGGCCTTAATGACCCCCAAGCAGCCCAACCAATCTACCAACCAGACGGGCAACAAAGACTGCACCTGCGATAAAGGAGCTAAGTGACGAAGTTGAAGAAAAAGACAGACGAGAGAGACATTCTTTCTTATATTCCTTAATGGATTTGATGAGATGACGACGAACCCTAAGGAGGGCAAATAGGACCAGGGACACGAGACTCATCCTCAATTTGAGTAAAAACGTGGTGCATGAGTGGTGAATACGAATAGGAGTGAAGAAGTAGTAGAAAGAATAGGATTGAAGAAGCGGTGAATACGTAAATTATTAAGCCCCTCGGGGCTGGTCGATAGAACGGGTACCTAGTTTCGGCTGGGGTGGGTGTGCGTATACATACATATAAGTAAAGATAGGGTATATGGACAACGTTAAGGGAAGGGGCAATACGAGTCTAAAACTCTCTCCCCGTAGCACATAAATGGTAATCACACACACACACACACACACACACGGACACTCCTCACTCTCTCTGTTTGTCTGTCTCTTTTAAACATCCCTGCACACATCAGCGTCACCAAAACACTCACTCAAATCCCACAGCTTCAAGGAGAGGACAAAACGCCGGCCCGTTCCTTCATGCACCGGACGACCTCAACCCCGCTGTTACAAGTACTTGCCAAAGGTTTGACCATCACCGTCCTCGAATTTGACCAATAAGGCTCAGGCATGATGAAGAAGCGTCTTACCGAGGGATATACGACACGAGGAAAGAGTCGGATGAGGGATTGCTGGATCTACGGGAAGATCAAACTCTTCGTGGGACGATTTTAAGGTGGGGTCAGAATCACGCCCAAGAGGGTGGTATCTAGGGATGTTCAAGGGTACGTGGTAATGCTTGAGAAGGAAGACGAGCGTTCAGTGCTGACAGCAGCAGTGGATCCTGGTGGCAGTATGGCTGGATTCTGGTAGCAGTATGACTGGACTCTAATGGGAGTCTGACTGGATTCTGGGGGAAGCATGACTGGATTTTGGAATCGTACGAAAAGGAACCTCACGGGAAGTAATCATACTCTTGTATATAGATGAAGTTCTTATGGTAAGAAAATGCAGATGGCAATGTCATGTATTAAGAGCACAAAGTCTATAATGATTACAATGCCCCAGGGCCCACTCTTTCTTTATGGGAACCTGCAACTTCAAGGCTGAGCTACAATCAGTAGCAGGGAAATCATGGATTCCTTTGGAGTGAGAAGTTCTTTGACAATGATTGCACTTCTTTTCCGCCACTGAGGATGATTCTGTCAGGACGACAGTGACTTTCATTTACGTGAATCGTCATACAGCACAGAACATAATATATTTATATACTCTTTGCGTATGACAGCTTAACCCCTGAAGTTCAAAAGCTTAAAACCTTTTCATTACAACAACTTAAAACCCCTTCGAATACAGCAGTTTGAAACTCATCCCTTCATTCCCAAGCCTTAAAGCCTCGAGGGTGTGACATTACAACTCACTGCTCACCACTAGAACCCTTCAGCACCATGACTGACTTTAAACGTCATGGTGAAGGCTCGAAAAAGAGGGAGAGTCACGCTGATTGCTGGACACACTCTAGCTAGGTGTTGTAAAAGTCTTGTTGTGTCTGATCTATCAGGAACATCTCCTGGTCCCCCCCCCCTCTCCTCCAACACAGGTTGGCTTCAGGCAACCGTGATCCCCCTTACACACACTGGCTGGCTCCGAGAGATCATAGTTCCTCCCCCACCCACCAACCCACCCACCCACCCACACACACATATACACATACACATACACACACACACACACACACGGGCTGGCTCCAGGCGACCAAAAGCCCGAAATTTTACGGCACATTAGCTTGATTCGCCCAATTCATCAGGAGTGGCGTGAAATTCGCTACTACGCGCTACTAATACTGTAAATCTTATTTATATGTTGACTTAAGGCAATAAATGGTTCGCGCGATGCATAATTCACCATTCGGTTAGCTTATCGGCCAAAGGAAAAAACTTTGATATTCTAAAGATTTTTTCACGATTATCTGCGTCTGTACAAGTAATGAAGTGAAATGCTGAGGTTGCCTTCACTTCAAATACTCTCATATGAAGCTTCGTTTTATCACGTATATCTCCCGGATCAGAGGCGTTTTTTTAAACCATAAACTACTAATCGCCAACCTATGTACATTGCCTCTAAATTAAAAGAAGTATCCGAACCATCTGAATTATATACGTATATATACATATATATATATATATATATATATATATATATACGATACATCTACAGATATAATCATATAGAAAAGCCTTAGACTTCTTAAATAAGATGCAAGCTTTGATAATTCAGGGTTCTGTCAATGATTCAATTGATATTTTTTTTCTATTCATAGTCCGCTCCCAGATTTAGAATCTGGTCAGCAGAAACCAAATGGACTTAATCCCTAGAGCAAGACGGTGCATTTCTTGGGCTCACCGGTACTATCTTTGAGCCGAACAAGAGGGTACATTTCTTGAACTTAACGGTACAGCCCTTGAGCCGAGCAAGACGGTACAGTCCTTGAACTTAAGGACACGATCCTTGAGCCCAAGAGAAGGTACAATTATTGAACTTAGCGGTACGATACCTAAACCAAGCAAGACGGTACAATCTTTGAACCTGACGGTACGATCTTTGAGCCGAGCAAGAAGGTATAATCCTTGAACTAGATGGTAATGTCCTTGAACCAAGCATGACGGTACAATCCCTGAACTTAATGGTACGATCCTTGAGCTGAGCAAGATGGTACAATTCTTGAACTTACAGGTACCATCCTTAAGCTAAGCAAGACAGTACAATCATTGAAGTTAACGGTACGACGGTACGACCCTTGGCTACGACGACGTTATGACCCGAGAGCAAGACGGGACGACCCTTGAGCACAATTGTACGACCCTTAAGTGCGACAGTACGACTTTTGGGTATCATGGTTTGACCTTTGACCCGTCCCTTAAGAGTAAGGCCAAAGGCCAGGCCATCATGTATAAAGGTCGTGCCGTCGTGCCCGCTCAAGGGTCGTACCATTATGCTCAAGGGTTGTACCGTTATGCTCAAGGGTCGTACCGTTATGCTCAAGGGTCGTACCGTTATGCTCAAGGGTCGTACCGTTATGCTCAAGGGTCGTTCTGTTATGCTCAAGGGTCGTACCGTTATGCTCAAGGGTCGTACCTTTATGCTCAAGGGTCGTACCGTTATGCTCAAGGGTCGTAATTTTGAATTCAAAAGGTTCGTATCATGCGAACTAACTTCGGTATATAAGCTATAGTGAAATATATACTGCTTATCTTAGAAGGGTAAAGTAATCTTGGCTTTGATTTCTGCAAGAAACTTGCATATGACAGGATCTCATCCATACCATATACACAGATCATTGTGTGTAGCGTGACATAAAGTCAAGTGTTACTCATATCTTACCCACTACTATGAGTCCGACCCCAGTATTCATCCACAGCCACAAGTGTGACCTAGCACTCATCCCCTATCACAAGGGTGACCCAGCACTCAACTAGAGTCACAAGTGTGACCTAGAGCTCATTCACTGCCACTAATTTGACCCAGTACTCATCCATCACCACAAGTGTGGCCCAGTACTCATCCATTACGACAAGTGCGACAGAGTACTCATCCATTACCAGAAGTGTGACCAGGTACGGATCAACTGTGGGAGATTTCAGAATCTACACAGTTCAAAGGGAGATCCGCATCACCACATACCATGGAGGATTCAGAGTCCATCACCACAACGAGAGATTAGCATATACATTATCTCCAATCACAGCGAAGGTGACCTAAGAACCGGAGAACAAGGGGAAACTTACTCAACTATGATGTTAGCTGTGATATATTCACACAGTCATAGTAGCCATTAGATGACCAAGGCGTGCATTGAGAGTTAAACAGAAAACAGAGGCAAAGAGATGCATAGAGGCAGAGATTCGCATGACTGCAAAACAGATCGAGAGTTTTATTGATACGAAAGAAAACAGCAGAAGATATTCGCGCAGTTATAACAGCCATTAAACAAAGACAGCGCTAGGAAGAATGTGAATTTCTACCGAGAAATGAAGTCGGCCATTTAACTGGGGAGATTCCAACTCCTTTGCGTCATATCCCTGCAGCTCGAGCGTCCGGTGGGAGACGAACGACTCTGCCCGCCACAGCTGGGAGATTTCAACGCGGCCGTAGGTAGCTTGCCTGGCTGGCTGGCCGGCTATCGGGCCACGGTGTCATAAATATCCCACTGAATCTATAACTGGCATAAAAGGCCATAAATTCTCGACATTAAAACCCGGACATATATCATACGCCGGGCATTAACTTACGGTATAAAAACCCTGATTACACGAGCTGCTCCCCTGACGACAGTGCAAGGGACCATGAGCAGAGGAGGTTCTCTCGTCAGATTCTATAACTGAAAAAAAAGTCTTTTTATCTCAGGTAGCGTCGAGTCCTCCTCCTCAGACCTGCCTCTGCCTCGGTGGGCATTTATTAAACCCCCGCTAGTCTCCTCCTCCATTACCATATCACTGGATTTACAGCCCTGGTAACATGGCATCACGGTCTCGTTGGGTTGGAATCCCTGTCATATTGTACACTTTTTTTTATCTCTCTCTATCCTTCGTTTATACATATATTTTTATGATTTATGTTCACACGATATTATCTGGGATGTTGTTATGGTGTGTGCGCGTCGCCTGACGAATTCAAATCCCTAAACTCGTGTTGGATTTCAGAAACCATTCTATAGCTCATAACCATCTATTTATAGAACGTTTTCTTAAGAGTTGGTTAGATCTTCATTGAAAAAAAGATATCTGGCAGATAAATTTCACAGACAGATATATGGTCTGGATATTTTGCCGCCCACCAGTGTCTACCTATTCATTTCTTATGGCCATTTTACCTCTGGACGACAAAAGCTTTGGACTGCCTACGATAACAGGGTACACAGAAGGAACTGTCACGGAGATATGGGTGAGGGGCCACTGGTTCCTTTTCTTCGCTGAAGCTTAACAGCGTGTTTGATACTTCGTTACCTGCCTTTTTATACGCCAGGGGTAAGGTGCAAGTCTTAGAAAAGAGTCAAAGATATATATATATATATATATATATATATATATATATATATATATAAAGAGAAAGAGAAAGA
>JAYMFT010279287.1:0-10514 GCA_038088735.1 Panulirus argus | reverse complement strand
ATATATATATATATATATATATATATATATATATATATATATATATATATATATATATATATATAAGTATGGAGCATCTCTACCTGCCTGTAGCCATACTGTAGATGGAGTAGTGCACATTGGGTGTGCCCAGCTGTGATGGTTTTAGAATGGTCTGCAGTCAAGGTTACAGATGGCCACTCTTCCTTTCTTAAAAGAGACAAACTTTCCCTGCTCACAAGTGAAGTGCAGCCTTGAGCTTTCCCCAGCCACAGTGCTGGAACATGTGATACCCAGACTCTTTGCATGTTCACTCACAGTTTTATACAATTGGGAGATGATGGCCAGTCATCATCTCCCAACTACTAATGCAAGTCAGTGGAATTAACCATAACCCTAGAACACCAGTATACCTCTGCCCCCAGAGCTAATTGCTTATCTCCAAAAAGCACTGCTTCATCAGATGCTCCAACTGCATTCAGTAGTATCACCTCCATTGCAATCACTGTCATCCATTACCGATTATCCAGAATACTGGAAATACACCAACCTGTCACATAACAACTCTCAAAGCCTCTCAGAATCATCCTCACTTCCAGCACAAACACCCAACAAAAAACAGCACAAATATCTACTCTCATTCTTCACAAACAAACCCTACTACTTCATAGAACTCCAGAAACAAACTAAACATTTTACAACTCAATGCCAATGGCATCAGAAACAAACACACAGAAATACTCCACCAACTCAGAGAACACAATATCGACATAGCCCTCATCCAACAAACCAGACACACCTCCATATCTACCCTCCTACCTTTCTAACAGTATGCAACCATACTAGACAACAAACAATTATGACAAAGAGGAAAATGCATAAAATTGACCCTCAAACCATACCATTCTCCAACACCAATGACACCAAAAAAACTGCTTACAGATAATGAAAACTCCCTAGAAATACAATTCATACAAAATAAAATGTTACAGTGCTATATCATAATAAATGCCATCATAACTCCCCAATTCACAAGCCACTCCAGATATACTTCCCCACTGCAAAACCTGACCGGCATACCCAATTCTTATCTCTGTAGAGATTTCACATCCCCCTATTCCACTTGCCTCAACATTCACACCTAAGATCCCTAAGGTGAGCTACTCATAAACCAACTGCACCCTCTCAATATCATTAACCAATTAAACTAATCAACCAGACTCCCAACCCACCACCTCCAGCAGCTGACCTCACCAGACACCACCTTCTGCTTGCCAGTGCCATACACAAGGACCACCTGGAGCACAATACATGAATTGCCCTCTGGCTAAATATATTATTACATAAGAATATTCATTTAAATGTGTCATAAATAATCTTTTAGTTTACATACTAACATATATTACAACCCCATTATAATTTTGTAATAAACAATTATTACTAAATTTGATGTACAAATATGCAGTACAATTTTGTCTTTCAGAAGACAAAAGGTATAACAATACTCATAATTATTAATCTATCACAGCACATTTTCTATAGGCAAGATGCTGCTCTGTTGACACCCACAAGAATGTAAGTGATCTTTTTTGAGAATATAGAGAGCATAGTAACATTGGTCTCTATCTTCTCTGTAATATTATACCTTTGTAAGATGCACTAACCAGTACAAAGATACTTTCCTGTATACAAATCTACCATTCCAACTCTTTCTCATTAACTAGCAATCAATAAACATTTCTATACAATACTTTCAGTCTGATATTACTATCTCCTTGCACTCCTGCCCTCTCTACACTGCCGTTGAGGCTATTCATTACCTTTGTGGATGTGCCACCTATATATTGTGTTAGAAATGAAATTTCCCACCACAATTTTAAAGCTAACTTCTGGGTAGATGTGTGTGTGTGTGTGTGTGTGTGTGTGTGTGTGTGTGTGTGTGTAATTACCTATTTGTAATAACCTATTTGTATTGTATGGGGAGGGAGTCTTACACTCATGGGTCCCCATCTCTTGAATATTCTCTACTATTACACAACCTCTTACATTCTTGTATGCTCTCTGCGTTGACCATGTCCTCACGTATACTGTTCCATTCACCCACTACTCTCATACTATAAAAGTATTAATTTAGTTCCTTTTTAACAAATCTCTTACTTGATTTCATGTTGTCCTCTGGTTGCTCTATCTCTAGATCTTTAGAGGAACTGTTCACTGTCTACACTGCTCATCTCTTAAAACTCAATGGTTGTTAATAGGTCACCCTTTACTCTTCTCTCTTCCAAGTGAGTAAATTTAAAGCTTCTAACCTTCCTCTGTAATTTAACTCTCTTATTCGCATACCATCTTTGTTGCCCTCCTCTGGATCTTTGCTATTAGTTCTTTGTGCTCCTTTAGGTGGGGTGACCAAATGTGAAAAGGATATTCTAGTTTTGGCCTTATTCAGGGCATGAATAGCTTGCTATATATTTCCTAATCGATATACTTGAAAGCTATTCTGATATTTGCCAGCAGACAGTTTGTCTTCCTAACTATTCTCCTAATATGGGGTCTAAATGACAGGTTAGGGATGATGTTGACTCCCAGGTCCTTCTCATGCACAGAATCCTGAAGTTACTTCTCACTAGATAATTATCAGCTTGAGGCTGTCTTTCATTTTGTCCCATCCTCATTACTTTACACTTGCTTGGGTTGCACTTCATTAACCATATCTTAGACCAACTTTGGAGTCTGTCTAGGTCCCCTTGAAAGGTGGTGCAAACCTCCTCGCCTTTCACTTCCCTTATGACATTTGTATCATCTACAAACATATTCATGTAGGATTCTATACCTTCAGACAAGTCATTAACACAGAACAAAAAAAGTAATGGTCCTAGAATCAAAACCTGTGGAACAATGCTGGTCTCCTCAACCCATTAGGAAAATGCTCCTCTAACATAAATCATTTTCTCCTCCAACTGAGATAATCTTCTATTTATTGAAGGAGTTTCCCCTTCTATTCCTGCCTGGTGATCTAGCTCCATAATCAGCCTCCCGTGCAGGACAGTCTAAAATGCTTTCTGGTACTCCAGATATAAACAGTCCACCCAGGACCAAGCTCAATATTTACAAATGATCACCTTTCCCTAAAACCATGCTGTCTCTCACTCAGAAAATTTCTGGTCTGTAGAAGGTCATCCACTTGCTTTCTTATAATTTTTTCCAGAACATTACACACCACACTCATTAGTGACACTGGTTTTTAATTCAGTGCCTGTTTTCAGTCTACTTTCTTATACTGAGATATGACATTTGCCTTTTTCCATTTACTGGGCACTTTGCCTATCTCCATTGACATCTTGAAATGTAATTTAAGTGGTTTACCTAATGTATTTGTACACATCTTTAGCACATATGGTGAAATTTTATCAGGAATATGAGCCTTGTATGGGCTAAATCCTTTTTTAGTATTCTGTTAACATCTTTTTTAGATATCTCAATGATTTCCAAAACCTATTCCCCATTCCATCTGTCTGGTGTTGGGGCTATAGTTTCTACCACAGTGAGAACAAACTTATTATTCAGTATCTCAAATATCCTTACATCATCCTATACAATTTTTCCAACTGAATCCTTTAGCCTGATTAATTGCTCCTTAACTAACAAATGACTCCTAATGAATGTATGGAAAAGTATTGGATTTTCATCTGCCTTGTCCACAATATTCTTTTCGAAGTTTCTTTGTTCTTCCTTTTTTACTCTGCTATGCTCTTTCCATGCTCTCTAATACCTTGTAAATGCTGGCTGGCTGGAGTGCCGTCTATATCTTTGCCACTTTCTATCTTGAAGCTCCTTTGCTTTGTGACATCTTTTATTAAAAAATTACTTCCTTCTCACCATTCCCTCTGTATTTGAGGCTTAAGGTAACCATGTCTCTACTTGTTTATTGTAAATTTCACAGAACCTCTCATCACAAATCCTTGGTTCTTGGCTACTTAAAAACTACTTAACCATAGAAATGATTGAGGTTTGTGTAGTTTCCATGATTATATCTCCTCTTTATGTCCTGTCTCACCTCTGCTCTTTTAAAGTCATTATCTATCACACAGTCAAACTTGAGCATTACATAATCTTTTTTTCCAGTTGGTGTATCATATATAAGATTCTCAATATCCATGCTAGTATGTGTGATGATAAGATCTAATAATGATGGTATATTAGTCCCTCTCATCTTACTGTGCTCTCTGATGGGATGGTATAGGATATTTTTAAGTACACACTCTAATAACTTGTGTCTCTATGACTCCCTAACACCACAAAAATTAAAATTCACCCACTCTGTTTTTTTGTAAATGAGATCCTCCATTATCTGTACTTTAATATCTATAAGAAACTCCTTTATGTACCATCCTGATTGTTCATCCATTGTTATCTATGTATATTTGTTGCAGATCACTGGAATTCTTTGGAGGATTATGTAATATTTACACTACTATGCTCTTCTCTATGGTTACGCTTCCCATTATGTATAGTCTAAAATGCTCTTCTCTGTGGTTACTCTTCCCATTATGTATAGTCTAAATGGGACATCTTCTACTATTTCTTGAAAATTCTGGCTATCTTTTATTAAGAGGGCTAGACTTTCCCTCCTGCCGTGCAAATGCTGTGTTAGATTTGTCCTTTGCCATTGGCCTGTTATGGGTGAGGCACTAAAAACTAAAAGGTGGCACTGGAGTTCCCTAGTTATGGAGACCCTGTTGTCATGGCCACCCCCTTGAAGGAGTTCCAGGTGGAAACAGGCATAAGAGATACAGATGTATAAATAGACAGATCCTCACCTCCTTTGCCTTCTCTTCCCTTTCTTGCTATCATGTAACCCTCTGGACAGAACATTTGAGTGCTTATGCATACTTATCCCTTTGGTAAGCTTATTTAACATGACTCCAACAATATCAGGGCACTCATCCCTTATACAATCCTTGAATTCAAGCTCCCTGTCACTAACTGTTAAATTCATTAACAATTGAATACATTACTCTCAGTCTGACATTACCATCTCATAACACTCCTGACCCTCTTTGCAGTGCTAATATGGCTGCTCAATTCTCTTACCATGGGTGGCATCCCCAATTTTTTGTTTTCTGACTGTACTCTTTGCTTTTCTCCCTCTCTTCCTTAGATTTATCACATTTAATGAATATCCCACTTGAACTCCTCATAGCATTTAAGATTCTTAGCTTTCCTAAGCATATACTAGCTTGATGACTCTAAGTCCTATGTAACCAAAACTGGTCACCCCTTTATATCTTTGTCATAACCACCAATTCTTCTCCTTTTCTTTATCATGGTAATCACATCTGGCAGTCCCATAGCCTCCAGCAATCTTTTAATTCACAATTCCTCCTGCTTTCCCTTTTTTCTTATCTTATCTGGTGTATAATTCTTTCAGGCAAAAAATAATCAGTGATTTATTTCTATCAACCTGCTGCTTCACTAATCTTCATAATAGTTTCTTTTTTGTTTGTGTCTCTGTGTGTGGAAGAGAGAGAGAGAGAGAGAGAGAGAGAGAGAGAGAGAGAGAACTGTGTATGTGTGCTGCATGCCATCACAGGACATACCATGCTCAGCTACCTTCCAGGTAAAAGAGAGGGAAACAGATTGCAGTTTATGTAGATGTTGCTCCCATTGCCACAAATTTCTCAAGCTATTATTATCCTTGTTATCATATAAACCCTGGATCTCTTCAACTGAGGAGGCTCCTGCAGTTTCATGGCTGTACTACTTTCAGTATCAGGGAAATGATGGACTTCTTTGGAATAGAAAGTTCCTCAATGAAACTTTACTTCCTTTCATCAATAGCTTCACTGAAGGAGAATTTTCACTCATGAGGTAACCAAAGGCAGGCAGGGTGCACTGATGCCAATTTTTCTATTTTTCATAATACATGAAACATCTGTATGAATGTTATTATTCCATCAGTATTATGTGTAGAAATATTAAATCATAAAACATGTAGTGGCAATACTGTCAATTGTAATCTACAACATAGGTGGTAATTACCTACTTGCACTGTCAGGGGAAAGAGTTTTACACTTGTGATGCCCCATCTCTTGAACATTCTCTACCATCATACAGCCTCTTAAATCACTGTATGCTGTTTTCATTAACCATGTCCTCAGTCTTTGTGTTCCATTCATCCAACACTCTTGTTCACGAATTTTCCAAAGCTATTATCATATTGTGAGGTTGTTCTGCTATTCATAGTTTTAACCTTCCTAACACAAGAAACAGTGAACAACTACAAAAAATGGAAAAAAAAATTATAGTTTTATGAATATATTTCATTCTGTAAGGGCAAAAGCATTTTTCAAACAACTAGAATTTTTTTTAATTAATTATGTGATACAGGCATGGAGAGGAAACTTAATTGTGAAATTAGAGGAGTCAAGATCTGCACAGGTATAGGAACCTAAGTAAGAATTACAGCATGGAGTTTGGTTTGATATTCATGGATGCTCCCAGGCATGCATACACTAATGGCAGTTTTTCATTTATCAGTGAGTTCAAATCTGACATGATTCACACAATTAATGTTTATACCATCATGGCTGCCCATCTTTCTGTGAAACCTGTTAATCTTTTGGAAATTTTAACAGCCTCAGTATGGTGAACACTTCCATACAAGTATCTCTCTTGTTTGGGACCCTGTGTACTTCACTTCTGATATGGTTCAGCAGCAGCATTCTTTAGGCTCTGTGGTTGCTTTTGACCATGACATCTTCATTCATTCTTCTCTCACACTCTACACACTCTATTTTATACTAGAGAAGGTAGAAGCTAATACAGTCCCAGGTTTACTTCTGTAGCTGGGAAATTAGGTAAACCTTAATTAAAACCTAACTACCAACTACTACCATTAGGTAGCAGCTGGTAGGCAGCCTCCGACAGGAAGTTATATTACTGGTACTACCCGCCTGGGTATCAGAAGGGTTAATGATGACTGTGTAGTGAGCCAGCACTTGAGTGATTGTCAAACTGCACTCCTTTGACATACGTAGCTGCCTTTTCTTTCTGCTTCACCTACATGTGGACTGCAGACAATTTGTCCACAAATGTACAATTTCTTCTTATCTACAATAACTCTTGACAACACACAACTCAATTCTTCATAACTCTAGGTTTTCCTGTGATGAGTGATATGCATTAGCCCTACCTTTTGGCAAGATGGTTGGAACAATAGACAGAAGTAGTAAGTAAGAACATTAGACAGGAGCATTAGGTAGAAGTAGTAGGTAAGAACATTAGCAGGTAGCATTAGGTAGAAATAGAAGATAGGAACATTAGGGAGACACATTAGGTGGAAGTAGTTGGAAGGAACATTAGGTAGGAGCTTCTGAAAACACTGCACTTGAGTTGCCCTCAGCCATAGGCCTGTTAAGGGTGGGGCACTAAAGACTAAGAAGCAGCACTGGAGTTCAGCAGTTATGGAGACTCTTTTACTGTGGCCTCCCCCTTTAGGGAGTTGCCAAAGGGAATGGGCATCAGATATACGGACAGACAGATATGTAAAACCTGCACATGTATAATGCCAAGACCATAGAGAGGAGACAGTTATCTAGTATTATATCTAACATATAATTTTCTTACTCCATTACCAGTATCTGGGTTTACCTACAGAGGGTCCTCTTTCACTAGCATTATAAAATTCAGCTGATGTGCTTATCTACAGCAGATGATTAAGTTTTACAATATACTTAGTATCCAGTTGATTCCTGAATCTTTGTAATGTAGCTTGAGTTTTACAATGTACAGTACACTTTCATATAGACCTTCAGTGTGGATGTATAAAGAAAAAAATACAAATAAAGAAGACAATAACACATAGACATGTAACTCTCCTTCTTTACAAAGTAAGCACTATGTTCAGTCTTTCACTTTAAGAATACTGAAATCCACTGTGTTGCAATTTGCATTAGTATCAGTGAACAAGCAATTTCTTTTATATCCACAATGGGTAACACAGAAATAGAATCAATTTGTACTAGAGAACATCTAGGCATCAAGGCCTGCTAAGGTGTTCATACTTACATAATGCAATTAATGGTTATAAAAGAAAATCTTTATGGCTGAGAACAGTACAGTATTTGCTCAATACTCACCATCAAGTTGATCTCCAAATTGACAGCTATTTATTCACTTCTCAAAGAGGTCTTACATTATCGTAAAAAACTCCATTTGTTACTGTGCTGAAATACTTGGTCAAAATTGGTACTCACCTCTGATGAAGTGAGGTAGCAAAGGCGGGAATCTGCACTTTCCATGGAGGCCTGGGCAACTAATGCACTGTGTTCCCGATCACTAGAGTAGCCTCGTTCACGGTCACTTCCATAACCCCCTCGATCACTAGCGTAGCCTCGTTCTCGATCACTGGTGTATCCTCGAGTGTCTCGGTCACTCATATAACCTCTCTCTCTGTTATTCACATAACCACGTTCTCGATCACTCATGTAGCCTCTTTCCCGGTCACTCATGTAGCCTCTTTCTCGATCACTCATGTAGCCTAATTCACGACTGCTTGTATAGCTACATCTTTCGCGATCGCTCATGTAGCCTCTTTCACGATCACTCATGTAGCCTCTTTCCCGATCACTCATGTAGCCACGTTCCCCATCACTCATGTAGCCTGAGCGTTCCCGGTCACTCATATAACCACGAGAGTCTCTGTCACTGGTGTAGCCTCTTTCCCTGTCACTCATGTAACCTGAGCGGATGCTGTCTTGTCGGTCATAAAACCTGTTCAAAAGGTAAAATTAACATCAGGTAGATATACGTATAAATTATGATAAATCAAAGGTAAAATGAATAGCTGTTAGATGTATCTATAAATTATAATAAATCAAGGGAAGCAAGATATTATTCATGAAAATCAAATAAAAGCAAATAAAAAAAAATTGCAGTAACAGCTGCACTGAAAGCTTTCTAGAAATTTGGTAACCACTTAGCTTTAGAGATCAGAGTAACAATCACATCACAGTTTTCCTTGTCACTATTATTACTGCTATGTCTTTCAGTTTTTCTCTCTATCTATCTATCCATATCTCTGTCGCCTGTTCCCCCCGGGAACTCCCATCAAGGATGGCCACGGCAAAAGAGTCCAATTATCCCTATCCTTACATGCCTCCCTCGCATACACCATTCCACGCATTCTTCCACCATTTCTCTCCCTCCAGTATTCTTCCACTCTATTTGCCCATGTCACAGGTGGTCTTACTCTCACACCAGCCACTTTAATTGTTCTATCATACACTCTTTGTAAACTCCCAATCTTGCATTCTTTCCACGTGACCAAACCGTCTCGAAATATTATGTTACACCCACTCTACCAATCCACAATTTATTCCCTTGGTATTCCCTGTCATACCACATCTCTCATAAACCCCTTCATTTCTTTCTTCATTTCATCTACTCACACCAAATGTTCTTCTCAAATTGTTCATTTCCACAACCTGGATTCTTGACCTCTGTGACTCATTCCATGTCCAAGTTTCAGCTGCATAGGTCAGGGTTGGGAAGACTATGCTGTGCCTTAATCCTCTCTTCACTTCCATACTTACACCTCTGCTTTTCAATATTCTATTAAGGGACCCAATGACTCTTCTACCCTGTACTGCTCTTTCCCTTATCTCTCCTTCTATATCACCAAACTTACCTGAGACAGCTCCTAAATACTTAACTTCTTTCACCTCTTCCAGTCTCTCTCTCTCTCTCTCTCTCTCTCTCTCTCTCTCTCTCTCTCTCTCTCTCTCTCTCTCTCTCCCCCCCCCCCCAAAAAAAGCACAATTTAGTACACTTTCTTCTTTCACTCTAAATGATTTTACAAAATCTATACATTCATACTGTTTCCTTTCAAACACTCCTTAGTTTACTTTTACTTGCATTTACCTTTAATCACCTTACATATATCACAAAACACAGTTACAACCTTCTGCAACTCCTCTTCTCTCTCAGCAAACAACACAGTACCATCCACAAACAGGCTTGTCACTAGCCATCATATATCTCACCGCCACACTCCATCTTTGCATCCCCTTTTCCCTAGTTTCCTTCCATCCTCCATACCCATTCATGTAACAACTGCTGCTTCCCATTCACCCACACTCATCATTTCTTCAAAATACTCTTTCCATCCTCCTTTCACTTCCACATTTTGCTTCAGCAACTCCCCTTCCTTACTTCTCATATTAATATTTCCACTCTTACATCCACCTCTTTCCTTTTCCACCTCCTTTCCTCTGTTCTTCCCCACATAATTATAGTGATTACCTGTCTGTGATAAACATTTGTGCAACTTGGAGATTTAAATAACTTTGTTGATTAATGGTACCTGATGAGGTGGATTGTCTCACGAAACATGTTGTGCCACAAGCACTGAAATAAATTACATGTTAAATATAACTACATGAACTCCTACTGAAGTGTGATTTTACCTTCATATATATATATATATATATATATATATATATATATATATATATATATATATATATATATATATA
>JAYMFT010279276.1:0-10514 GCA_038088735.1 Panulirus argus | reverse complement strand
TATTATTCCTTCTGATCCACGGGGAATTTAAACACGATAAGTTTCCAAGTGCACTTTCGTGTAATGACCACATCATCAGGGGAGATACAAAAGAGAAATATATGTCAATTGGTATACACGGTAGAGACGTGTGTTTATATAAACACATACACACACAAGGAAAACGAGATGCCGACACAGGTCGTAATGTCTAGCAAACGAAACCAGGTGTTTTTTGACGACAGAGCAAAGCGGGTGAGGTAGACGGATCGTCTGTTGGGTTATTCTTCATACAACGTCTGCGCAAATATCTTCCTTCCTCCCCCAGCGCGCGGATTTGGTCACAGGCCAGACGTAGTGGAGAGATAATCGGTTTACGTTCGATGCCAAGTTTACTTTCTTCCTTTTCCCTTGGTCGTGGGGTGACACCTCTGCAGTATAATACTAGTAGTACTTCTACACCTCACCATTCCTTGGGTCTGTCGTCAGTCAAGTCGAGGAAGAAATCCCATTCACGTAAATATGATAATGCTGAACATCAAAGCTGCTACTTCAACAGTGGCTTGCACGTTTTAAGGCTACGTCATTGCTATGGTCTCAAAGCGGTGCAAATAAACTCTGCAACCCAGAACCGTCGACAATGCAACCTTATCCAAGGTCCGAAGAAGAAGAAAAAAAAAAATTACATCACCAATACACTGTAGTTCACCTCGCTGCCTGCTGGCCTTGGAGCGGCAGCGGGCCACCCCACTCGCCGTTGCTGCCAGGCGTATGATAATACCCGATATACGGTGCACTCTGGTTTACGGTAAACTAGCACATGACATACACAGAAAGAGGGTGTATTCTGCTGTTTAGCGTACCCAGGAATGCCCCATAATGAGACATGTTTATACTGTAATGTATACTGTGGTATCCGGTACAGCATTCCGTGAAATATACTTTTGTATTAATATATGCGGGCATATGGTATACAACGGCGTGTTATATTACGGTGTATGACATATATTCTCTACCATTAGGTATACTGTGGTGGCACAAGCATACATAAGCATATGCAATGCCCGGACATATTCTTAGTCAAGATATATATATATATATATATATATATATATATATATATATATATATATATATATATATATATATACTCCGGCGTATGGCATACTCTAGCTTACGCCATTTTCCGACAAACAGTAAACTCTCCCAAGTGTTCGAGTGATGTAACAACATACTCCATAATCAAAGGTATCGTAAACCAAACTTTCAGATTTATCGCACTATTACCAAGAGGTTAAAATACTAGAGGACCACAAGTAATCTGCACTCCAACTTGTCGCGTTTTATGACTACATTAGTTTCAGGTCTCAAGTGCCGTTTTCAGGCCATTAACAAACGCTTCTCTATAACCCCCCCCCCCACCCCGCGTAATCTTGTTCCCCAATAATCAGCAGTCGTGTCAAAGCCTATAAATCAGGGTATCATCTCCACGAGTTATCGTATCTATAAATCGTTCCCATGACATTAATGTATGGATCTTTCACGCAGCAGTCGCGCCATCTTAAAAGCTTATGCTATCGTACGCAAGTCAATAAATCAAATCCTCTCGACATCGCTATCGTACGCAGCCTCCGGAGTTTATCGTACTCCCACCCACCTTAAAAGCTATATCCAAGCCTAGCTCTTAATCTATCGCATACTCAAGACTTAAGAAAAACAATCTTACTGTGGAAGCCTTTGCTGTGTCACACATGGCGATGAGTTATATTATTCATGAGACAAGTCTTGCAAGCGGTCAGGTGGCCTATTGTGCAAATCGTACCCATGTTTAAGTCATTGTTTTAAGGACTACCATCATCATTGATGTGGTTATTTCATACAACTCAAGGGTCCATCATCTTGTTAAGGTGTCCTGCATTAAAGGACCACTATCGCGCGTAAAGGGTTCAATTATAATCTTCTAAAAGGACCCATCAGCGTATGTAAGGAGTTGAGTCATCGATCCGACTAGGCTGTTACAAGACGCATGGAGTACGAGACTAACCACCACGACCAGAGAGCTGATTCATTTCATCCCCAAGGGATTAACTTGTCACTTAAAAATTCATTTTCATTTTTTTTTTCAGTTTCAATGCTTTATTCCTTGATAGAGGAATCGGGATCCTCAACATATTCCACGGCTGGCTCAGTCGTCATCGCCAAACATTATCACGGCACTGAAGACCCTCTCAACACTTTCATTCTAAAAGGTTATCATCATACTTAGGGATTCATCAAGGATACTCAGCGGTTTCAAATAATCATACTCAATGGCTTCAATCCATGCACGTGGGATAATAAAAGGCGATGAAGGGAGTCCTGTGTGTTTTCACCTTATGTTTATACACAAGAGGTACTGGGGAAGGGCTTTGTCTCTTTAAACTCCGCCACTAAAAGGAAATTGCACACTTGGAAAATTAAACATATTTATCTATTTAATCTTCATTTTTTTTGAGACATCATTCATATATTACAGAAACGCTTGAAACTTCGGTATATTCGTTACCTAACACAATAAATACTTCCCTTTGTAACCTATGTTTTTTTCTTACAAATTTATATCAATTACAGTCAAAACGAAAGTGGAGACTCTATCGGTTCCATAAATGATAAACTCAGGTCATGGAGAGATACATAGAAAGATAGATAGAGATAGATAGAGAGAGAGAGAGCAGGTGCGGTTTCCAAGCATTCGGGCCCAACAAACAACAGCAGGTGGGCAAAGCACACACGCCAGCGTGTGTGTACACTCAATACGAATCTGGGGTTGAAATACTGTTTAAGATTCATTAAGGCCTGTAATCAAGTATTAGAATGCATTTCGAGCCTTTTTCTGTGATTATTTCAAGTATAAGAAGTCTCATTATGCTATATTTCAATTTTCAGAGAAAAAGTTTTGGGGGCAAAAAATACCCTATTTTTCTCAGGAAAATAGATTTCCTTGTACACCTCAGTATAAGGACTATTTTACTCACTGAATACGAATCTGGGGTTGAAATATCGTGTAAGATTTATTAAGGCTTGTAACTAAGCATTAAAATAATAATCTCGCCCCTAATTAGTTCAGCTGATCATACTCTCATAAATGTATCTATTCTAACGGCAGCCCCTTCGAAGCGTAAATACTGGCACCTGAGCAAAGCTGACTGGAATAACTTACGCAACTTCTTTTCTGACTTTCCCTAGGTAAATAACTGTCTCTTTAGGGCTAGGTGAGGGTGACAGGACAAACGATATCAGACAAAACACCGCAAACAGCAAAGACGCCACAAACAAATGTCCCATACAGTCCACCAAAGACATTTCCGATTCACCTTTACCAACTCTGCCACACAATACATCCCAAATAAAGTCTTTTTCGTGAACAAAACTTCTGAAATCTGAATTTAAAAACCATCCCCTGTATCTTAATTTTTTCTTTTAAGGCAG
This sequence comes from Panulirus argus, assembly GCA_038088735.1. NCBI lineage: Eukaryota > Metazoa > Arthropoda > Malacostraca > Decapoda > Palinuridae > Panulirus > Panulirus argus. The sequence goes on along the minus strand of JAYMFT010279276.1, from coordinate 7,067 downwards.
CTGACTCGCTCTGCTACATAACGGTGCACGAAGCAAAGACCTCAGGCCGCATCGGTAACACAGCTTGGCATGAAGTGGATAATGTAAGGCGTGAGTCACGCAATTTAAGGCCAAAGTGGAGCTCAACGCCCCCAAGTGACTTGAGCCATGAATGGTGGTGGTGGGCCAGCAAGCTGCCCTCCTACTTGTCGTTTTCTATGACTACGGTGCACGCAGCCAACTGTAAGAGGATTAATTCCTCTTACATGCTTTTAGTCGAGTTGTGTGAGAATATACAAACAAAAAGTCGCCTCTGGGACTGCGTGGGTCAAGGGTACGTAGCAAAGGATAGGCGGAGGCAAGCATACAGCATATAATGGTAGTATACATGATACATTGTATGGGAGACGAGCTGGCTCAAGGAAAGAATGTGGCGCAGAACATGAACGTTAAAAAAATGTGACGTGGATTGGCGGAGGTGTAGGAAGAGGGCACATAAGAAAAACGTTTTAAGTTATCGTAAGCTCCTTTTCTGCGTGTAAACACGCTAAACATAATCGTAATTTCTCATCCACATGCCGTCGTCAGTTGGTGCCCCTGAGTTGAGGGGGATGTGAGCTGTTAAGACGAAAGGTTTGGTTTGGTAGGCTCCGTATTTTTGCCTAGGAATTTGATCGTCCGTTATGAAGAGCAAAAACCTTCCCAATTTGGCAAAAGGAAACGCGATCTGTTCTTTACCCTCTTAACTACAGGCCCCATTATCATTATGAATATATATATATATATATATATATATATATATATATATATATATAGCGAGAGAGAGAGAGAGAGAGAGAGAGAGAGAGAGAGAGCTATAATTTCAGAATGATATTACTAAAAGGCAATTTTTTCAAAATCACTAACTAATCGATGTACTTTCCAATTTTCTGGCGAATCTTAAAAGTATAAATCAGCATTTCACATAATTTCTCAAATATTCAAAATTAATTTCTGCCTACGTTTATTTTCATATCTAAAAATTCATAAATGTGTTTCGAATCATTAATTCTATCTCATGATATGTCTATGATCGCGAAAATTATAAAACACAAAAATTACGGGATTATTTAACAACTCGGTGGTACCCTCTGAAATTCAAGGATTAAACTGATACTTCCGCTATTTTAATTTCGTCATACGGGGCGAGAATGCCCTTCAGTCATATTCAAGTTCTAATCTTAATCCACATCTTAAAGCTACAAGCATATTCCAGTCGGTTCATAAAGATTTTTTAATGAAAATTTCCAAGTGCAGGGACTGCCACCCCTCACCAACTACCTCAACTCAAGTTTATTTTAAAATCTTACCTAGAGATGACTGATTATGTATTCAGGAATCTTTCTCAACAAAAAAGTTTCCTCGCTTTTTTCTCTCATTCCTCGTGCTGAATTTTAACCATCATTAACATCTTAATCAGATTAATACGTACACACAAAGATAAATCTCTCTCTCCCTAAATATGTAAACATTCAGATCACGAGTATTCTTAAAATCGCATGCAAGAGACATGTTCGATACTAGATATATCTTAAGATATAGCGATATATCTTATTTTTTGAAGCATAATTAAAAAATTTCTTCCTCCTCATTCTTATATAGGAACTTTTTGAGGAGATATGCGAATATATGGTACATTACTACTTCCTAAACCATTCTAGAATTCTCGAAATGTCTTAAGTTGCGCGAGACACGGAGGATACAGCTTCAACGTTACTACATCCACTGACAAAATTAAAATACAGTAATCCGGTTTGAATGGAGGACTCCAAACCGTTACGCCGAGTAATGCGTCCGCTGTAAAAGTCGCAAAATCTGGCGAGGCTGGGGAAAAGGCGAGAGTGCAGATAATAACAGCTGTAAGACGAGTAAATGACATATAAACAAAGGACCTACTATGAAATAAGGAACAGAAAACATGAACTTAACAAAAGCAGGGGTCCCCAGCAGGACTGGGAAGTAAGGAAGCCTTGTTGCAACAACGGCAAACTACCCCAGGCCAATAGCGTGATCACTGCCCCCCATCCCATCCCATTCCCTCCCCCCCCCCCATGTGCCACACACATATACTGCAGCCTCTGTTACCTCGTCATCTGAACTCTTATCAACAAAATAAATACTCGAGAGAGATGAGCCCTCCACACTGACGTTCATAAAGACGTTCCTTCATGTCCCAGATCTTATCCTGTTGCTGAGACGAATGAGATATGTACCCTACGATATATATACTGTCCTCCTTCATACATCAATGTTTACGATTAAAAAAAGGGATAATTTCATATAATTTGGTTAATATACTGAGTATATTCGGTGTTAACTTATGCATTCATTCTCTGACTGCACTTTAACAAACCCTCAATAATAATAATAAATTATTATTATTATTATTATTATTATTATTATTAGTAGTAGTAGTAGTAGTAGTAGTAGTAGTAGTAGTCGTAGTAGTAGTGAACATCAAGTGAAATTTTCAATATTCCCATTTATATTTCTTATTAATTGAAAATGATCTGTATTTCACATGCTGTCCAATACAAACCATCGGGTTGAGTATTGCATGTATCAAGCTTTTAATATCATGCAATTCCTTGCAACGCTCCCACGTGCGAACTTTTCTACGTAGGCTGAAGACTTCTCTCAATAATTCTCAGTCTGGGACATTAGCCATTTCTTCCGCCTACCGCCGACTCTCCACTCCATCATGATATCAAGCTCTTCCTTCCATACCCAGTCTCAACCTCACCCTCCTAACCCCACCACCCCATTTCAACCTCTTCTAACTCCCCCACTCTCCGTATTCAACCTCTAACTAATCTCCCATTTCAATCCCTCCCTCCTCCTCCCCTGTTCAACAATCCTAGCATAACCTCACCCCTCCAGGGCAATCTTCGCCCTTCCAAAGCCTCCCTGCCTATGAAATGTGTCTGACGTGGGGGTTGTTTGCCCAACCAGCTGATGAGTTTATCTTCCCCGAGCAGCTAAGCTCCCAGCGGCATCTTCAAGGTTCCTAAATGATCTCCCCCCCTGCTGCTGCCTGGCCTGGTTCCTCCAGTGGAGGTCATGCGACCGTCGCGAAACTCCCGCAGTTGTCCAATTCGCTCGCGCAATTCGCGCACGGTCAGCCAGCCAATTACAGCCGTCTATAATAATGACGCCTGCATGATGACGACGGTGACCATGTCGTGATAACTGAGCACAATGGCACAGCCCCTATAGCACGATGATACGACCCCTGCACACGACGCTACGACTCCTGAGCACGACGGCGCGGACGTTAGGGCACAATTGTCCTGACCTTCCACCTGACCCCGAATGTCGCGCACATCATTAAAATAGGAAAAAAAAAATAATAACAACAAACAGAAAACGACGTATGAAGAAAAAAAAAAAAAGAATCTTTCATCTCGAACAACTATTTTCAATTATACAGAAACTATAATAATTTTCCGGCTATTTTTTCCCGGGGGAAATGATTATTACGATTAAATACTGCGTCCTTGCGTGACGCAGTCAAAGCCTTCATAGCGACCCTTAAATCTTCTCCAACAATAATTTCTCATTATGGCACTCAAGGTTAAATCTTAAGCATCTTTGAAAGATTATATTTTGGGCGACAGAGAGAAGCGTCCGGCTAAAGAAAAATTCATGCAATAATATCTGGGATTAAATGGCATTCAAATCACAAGACTTTGAGGCCCGTAACCACACTGATATATATATATATATATATATATATATATATATATATATACAGGGAGGAAGACAGAGAGAGCACGCACAGCATTTAAAATATCTGCATCCAATGAAGGCCGTTACAATAAACGCATCACGACAAACAATATATATCATATTTAAAACAAACGTCAATTAAAACTGGCATATATGTATACAATATTGCATTATGTATCACACGAGTCACAACTGCCGACATGAAATTCAAATACGCTTTATATTTGCATTCGTGCCATTGGCTCTAACATCATCACTATCGACTTCCAAGAAGGATCGGTTAATGTTATCATCACTATCGACTTTCACGGGGATTGGTTAATGTTAATGTACGCCATTAGGGAGGCGTCTGACACTGTATTTGGTTCGACCAAGTTGTTCCGAGCTGCTTGAAGAATCCGAATGTCTCCTAGCGCGAATTCTGCATCGTACCACAGGGTCCGGCAATTTGCATGTCTTAACTGTGAACATGTTCCCTAACATCCACTGGTAACTTCACAGATACTAAACCTTGTATTTATTCTGACAAGAATGTTGCTGTCACAGTCCTATTTTTGTTCTTTCTATCATGAACCCATCGATCAATTATACAAATCACTGCGACACGGAGACACATTCTTCTCACATTCTCCCTTGAAACAGTTCACATTCAACGTGCGAGGGACCGAGTAACTACTCATGTCGAAGCATCAACACCGCTGTTAGATGACAGGCTTCTCCGTGTAACATCGACTCGTCACAGCCATTACCACCGGAGGAACCCCCAGTGGTCTCGGCGCATGTTCATATCATTTACGACACCGAAGGCGCAAGCGACTGTTGGAGGAGTGATGAGACACGCTGGTGTCCAACTGATGGAGGGAACTGTTGGCCTGATGCGAGTGATTGTGGATGACCCGTCGCCTTTGCGTGTCTGCGTCGCAAGCTATCCTTTCCATTATCCTTCACGTCATGCAAAAAGCAACACCGGAACGCATAGATACGGATCAAATTTACGGCGTTATTGTCGAAAAAATTTTAAACACGTATACTACGAGCTAACGAGTCTTGGAAGAGCCAAATTGGGGCGTTCTATAAAAATCATTTCGACCAGAAACATTTCTTGGGAGGTCTGACAATACCACTAGTCCACGCAACCCTACCCTCCATTTAAAAAAAGAACCCTCCGTGAGGTTCTGAAAGTACCGCCGGTTCACACCCCCCACCCCCCATAAACCTCTTACTATCCAGGACAACAAGGCAGGCGCATGCATCAAGCCTCGGTATAGAATCGAGGCCAGTCGCTGCTGCTCCCTAACGTACCGCACCGACCCAGACAAGCAACGAAGATATTGCCAACTCCATCTTACTTTTTCAAAGATCACGCACGAGAGCCAAACTGCTCAAATGATTAAAAACAGGTAAATACTGGATCAGTATAATCACATACAACTAATATAATACTACACTGGACTGAATCGTGATTCATCTTCACTTATGACAACCTCGTCTCAACACACGAGTAAAAAATAAATGCATCATGGCGAATAACTTTCCACACGTCCCCAGCAAACACATCATCAAAGCTCAGGTTTCCTGTGACACAATACGTAAAAAAAAACTGTCAGCCACAATTAGACGCGTTTAAACTCATCAAACTGTTGGCTCAGGCGCTGTTTGACATTCATCTTCTTCAGAGCATAACAAGGGGCATTATCTTAACGGCCCTCATTATTTCAAAAACTCCCCTGTAAAAAAAAGTATCTGAAAAACCTGTGCAAATCTGCCGTAGTTGAAGTTCTCTACGGTTTCTTATATAAGGTGAACAAGACTGTTCAGTATGTGTCCAGTTCGAGGTATATATTAAGAAAAAAAAAATCAAAATTACCACAACTGAACTAAACAACCTAACTAATCTAGGTTAGGTATTCTAAATTTCTCATCCTTTTTTTTTGTGTGTGTGTGTGTGATATTCTTAGCATTACCATTGACCTGACCCTGAACTACTGATTAACTCAAAGAGGCCTGGCCATTAAACAAGAAGGGTCGTAACGTCACGAACGAGGTCAGATCCCACTCTTTCTCTTCAGCTCAGGCAGAAAAAAACACACACGGGGTGGGGGGGGGGATAAAATCTAGCCACACAAACGACTCCCCAAAAAAAAACCAACCGCGTCACCCAGGTTCTCCTTTACTACTTACTCCTTCCTCCTCCTCCTCCTCCCGCCACGACGACTCCGCCACCACACAGCACTTCCTCATGCAACAACATTCACGCGCCTTTCTCTCCCAGCATTCCTCCCGCTCCCGAGAAGGGGCCCGTGTGATGTACGCAACATAATGAGCAGCGTGTCTGCATGATGCTGAGTGTGTCACAGCGGAATTATTTATAAGCTTCGGAGGGTCAAGGATCTGGCAGCGTCCTCCGGTGATGGAGTATGCAGGATACGGACGTGCTTTGGGGGGGGGGGGGCGTTTGGCGCTAAAACCTTCACTCGCCCGCCCAGATTATTCCCATCACGTTGCATCGTAATGCTACCAAAGGCATGTATTTAAATTGCAGAAGATTATTAATTCTAAAACGACACCACCATATTTACCACTAACTAAAACAACTGTTTAAATAAAAAATCACACGTACGAAAATTGTTTCGAATAAGAATTATTAAGTATACTAATTTTTATGATCACTTATTACCATAAACCTCTTAAAAATTTAAATCACAATCAATGCTAAAAATCAACACATTTACGTCTGCATTCAACCACAAACACTGTTTATCCTCCTGTTTAACGGGCACACTTTACCGTTAACAGTCAGCATTGGTCTTCAAATCATCGCCTTTCATCCATAGACCTAAAATAAATCTTACACTCACAACGCTAAACTTAAATGTGTTCACCCGCGATTTCACAGAAAACGATAACCGGTTTTCGTAAATCTATTCGTGGCCCAACATAGTTTAGAAAACATACGACCAAACAAAAAACTGGACAAAAAAAAAAGAGTTCATTGAATTTATGAATAAAAGAAATATAAAAATAGTCTCATATATATATATATATATATATATATATATATATATATATATATATATATATATATACACACCAAAGCACTATACCTACTGTTAACCAATTGCAAATCTATTTACATACCTACATAAAAAATAAACCGACCTCATTAACACTCCTGTTCTGACATACACTTACGGATGAACACGCTAATACGACAAATAATGGAATAAAAATTCTATCAAAGGCACCAATATGATGGAGTCAAGGTCATCTGACTAACAAACACCAGCCTGGTCTTTTAAGGTGGCTGCTGGGTCCGCAAT
>JAYMFT010279265.1:0-10514 GCA_038088735.1 Panulirus argus | reverse complement strand
CACCCTCTAGTTCTCCGGGGGTGTTGTAGAAGTAGTCACCCCCTAGTTCTCCGGGGGTGTTGTAGAAGTAGTCACCCCCTAGTTCTCAGGGGGTGTTGTAGAAGTAGTCACCCTCTAGTTCTCCGGGGGTGTTGTAGAAGTAGTCACCCCCTAGTTCTCCGGGGGTGTTGTAGAAGTAGTCACCCCCTAGTTCTCAGGGGGTGTTGTAGAAGTAGTCACCCTCTAGTTCTCCGGGGGTGTTGTAGAAGTAGTCACCCCCTAGTTCTCCGGGGGTGTTGTAGAAGTAGTCACCCTCTAGTATGTGGTTTCCTTGTATGACCTACTGAATTGCGTATGTCCCGTGAACAGTGGCCTAGTATGTCTAGCACGTGTTGTGATCTGGTCCCACGACGTGTGAATATGATGCTCAGTGTGTAGTCTAGTATGATTTTGGGACACTCCGTCGTCATCCCAATGAACCAACACACTTGGGGCAAAACGCATCCCAATTTTCGGCCATCTGGGGCGAAAGGACAACTGAACTATGAGCAAAGAGAAATGATGAAGCTAAACCCGAGTTTAAGAAAAGTGGAAATTCGGACCACAACGGTTCATCTTCGTGTGCTCAGTCGCCACACAGAAACTATGGGAAGCCACCTGAAGCGTGCGTGCGGACGTGGGATCATCAGCACGGCAATGAATAGCGTTGGTGAGATCATTTGAGGAGGAGAGAAAGAGATAGATTAAGCGACGCAAAAGAGCCCAGAGGAACGCCGCTGTCGAGAAAATACGGGGGAAGATGCATCTGAAAATAGAGAGAAGCAGGAAAAGCCACAGGAAGGGAGTTGGAACAGCGGAGAGAATATCCCGTGGCAAAATCAGTTAAGTGTGATTGTGATGGTACCACCCCTTGAGCCACGACCGTACCACCCCTTGAGCCACGACGGTACCACCCTAGAGCCACGACGGTACGACCCTAGAGCCAAGCGGCACTACCACCTAACCACAACACAACGACCAATGGGCTTATTGAGCTGGCATTTTATATATATATATATATATACATAAATAACGTAAATATCTTAATAGAGTCTTACCTCCTTTATAAGTAGTCTAGAGACGGCAATATTCTTCTGTCTGCCAAATTCCCGCCGTCCAGACAGACAGACAGACACTTGCACGAGACAAAATCAAGAGAGAATGTCAGACACTTAAGTAACTTCACCTGAGGGAACTTAGTATTGTAAGTCAGACGAGAAACTCTCATAGTAGTTCTAACTACGCGTTTTCTCTCCAAATGAACCATCATATTTGCTATATCCTTTCGCCTGAAACCTCTTATATCATATGAATATCTGTATATTAATCCTAAATACGAATCGTATAAAGCATAAATTTATCTGAGGTTCACGAATGACACTTTTCAGATTACATTGTTGTGAAATCTGGCAACGTTTCACCTTGTAGTTCACATTCTGAATACCAGAGGGCACCAAGCTCGCCAATGACTGTCGACGTCTGTATATATATATATATATATATATATATAAACCATCTCACCATTGGCTTAAAAGTTACCCAGATCACATATCACGTTTTCTCTGAGCAATGGTGGGTGACTTTTAAGTCAACGGTGGTGAAATGGTCTTAATCACTCGTTACCAATCAATAAGTACAGGGTTCGAATCCGGGTAAATATGTAGATGAAATGTTTTACATCGATTCCACGTGTTAATACGAGGTTATTATTATTATTATTATCATTATTATTATCATTATTATTATTATTATTATTATTATTATTATCATTATTATTATCACTATCAAAATCATTATTTTCTTTTCATACTTGCTCACTGTTTCCAAAGTTAGCAAGGTAGTGAGTGCCAAGAACAGATGAAGAAGGGCCAGATTTGCTCATATCCATTCTCTAACTGTCATGTGCAATGTACATATCAATATCACTATAATTATTGTTATTAATCTTCTTATCATCATAAGACAACCCCAAGACCCATTTTATATGGCTCCTGTAGATTTCTAACTTTACCATGATCAGCACCAATGAAAGGACAGACTTCTTTGACACAGGAAGTTCTTTGTGACTGTATACTGACAATGATACAACCTCGTCGAAGTTAACTTTCCACTCACAATGTAACCCTATGTAGGCAGAGTCTACTAACACCAAGTGAAATATACAGTCATTAATGCTTCTTTGTGGCATCCCATGCATTGTTGCCAGATGCTACAGCTTCTATTTTTTCCATATACTTGTCACTCTAAGCAAAATGTCAAGAAGGCATGAATGAGAGCTTCATCCTCATACCATATAATAACTTGTGAAGATGTAAGACTCTTACAAAAGAATAGATATTTGTGATGAAAACCCGTAGTAATAGTATATGTGACCAAAACATTACTGAACCTCACTACATATGATTGATGGTACACCTGGTACACCTCATGCACCTGGAGGCAGAGCAGAATAACTTTAAGGGCTCACAACATGTGTTAAACAGCTTTTCACCTTGCTGAATTGCATATCACTTTACATAAAGAATTAGGTTTTACAGCATTCTGTCTGCATGAGGTTAAACTGCAACTAGAAAGTCACCTTTGACAAGAAATTCAGTCTCATCAAGGAAACTCCTACTCCAAAGGAGTCCATTATTTCCATGTTACTGATTGTAGTACAGCCTTGGAGGTGACGAAGCAACATAAAAGGTGTCCTGGGTTCATATATCAAAAAACATATACATGTTCAAGTTATTCTATTTTCATGATATAAGCCAAGATGCCTCTTCCAGGGGGTTCCTACAGTTTCAAGGATACACTACAATTAATAGCAAGAAGAGGATAAACTCCTTCGGATGAAAAGCTCTTCACTGAGAATGTACCCCAATGATACAATCTTGTGGAAGGCGACTTTTCACTCACAGCATAACCACAAGCAAGCAGAGTCCAGTAATACCTGATGTTCTTGTTAATCCTAGTCAAAAAATTATGGCAATACTTTCTAGACTATTTGGAAATCTCCCACACACCAAATGTACAATGGATTTTAGGACTGCCACAGTGAAAAGGATTAAGAAAGGTGATAGGAAAAATGTGCTAAAATATAAGTCTGTATCAATGACAAGCACAATTTGTAAAATACTGGAAAAGATAATCATCAAATGGATGAGTAATTGCAAAAGAGTAACTACCTACGTGAGAGGCAGCATGGGTTCAGAGGGAAGAGGTCATGCATAGCAAATCTTCTGGACTTCTACGACAGAGTGAGCACTAGCCTAGGTTAAAGAGATGGGTGGCTGGACCCTGTGTTCTTGAGCTACCAGAGGGCATTGCCCCAACAGGAGGCTGGGAAAAAAAAGCAGAAGTAAGAGATGAACCCCTTTGATTGATCAAAAGTACCTAAACAGAAGAGAAAAGAGAATACATGTCTGATGTATCTTTTTCAATTGGGAAAATGTAATCACTGGTGTCTTACAGGGTTCAGTCTTGGGGCCAGATAGTCTTGATTATGCAAACAGCTTACCTGAAGAAGGTAAATCATATCTAAATGTGTTTGCAGATGATGCTAAACTTTTAATAATATGAGTAGGATTCAAAATATAAAATATGGATGGACAGAAGTGTCTCAGCACAATTACTGAAAGGGAAATACATTAAAGTAATTGGTGAACAGCTGAAAATGAATCACCCAGTACAAAAAATTCCTATACAGTGTAAAAAAAAAAAAAAAAAAGTAAATCAGATTTAAAACAAACATATCTACATATTATTTCATGTACCCTTTCAGCCTAAATAATTTTCTATAATAACATTCAGTAATGGTTATAACTCAACCATCTTAATAAAAAGTTACTTACCTAAAAGATGATCCTCTTGAAAGAACTCTGGTCTTTTGACGTGGAACTTTTTTAACTTGTGAACATCTGAAGAACCCATGGTGCTCAACACACTTCTTCCAGAAATTTTTACATTCATTTCGGCCATCAAAGAAGAATTCAACAATATCCTTGTAATAACCCTGGAACATTGTTTGCATTTGTTAAACTAATTTAGAAGCAAACATTTGTACAGCTCACTGTTCTACATGATGTTTTTCTACAATATCAATGGAATGATATTTTCAATTCAGTAAGACAATAATTGTAGAAAAATGAAATTTGCCATCAGTAAAATTTTATTCAACAATTCATTACTAACAATATTTCTAACATTATATTCTACTTTAAAGGAATATACAGCAAATACTAAAGCATTATATCCATTATCTATCTCTAATGTGGAGTCCATACCAATACTAATTACCTTACTGTTTTCTGATCATAAATACTCTTATCATAAATGTAAAAATTCTCTCCTTTTCCACCCAGCATTACATTCAGCACTGTGCACTATGCTATTATACAGTAACTCCATCTGGCAATACTTGGAATGATGAAGGAAGAGTATAAAGCACTTATTAGATGCAATTACTGTGACAATAATGAGTGTTAAGAAAGTCAAATCCTATATCCCTTATTATTTGTGATTAGTTTACCAACACCTTAAGCAAAAAACATACCAGGGCTCATACTTTATATTATAAAAAGCTGATATTAGTGATATAATGTGTGAGGCAATTTTCTGAGAGGCATGTCTGGTGCTACTGTACATGAGTTTAATGAAGTGAAGAATTAAGTAACAAGAAGGGATCTGAAACTGGGAAATGAGCTAAATGCACATCAACTCATAATCTGAGATAAGGAAAGGAACTAAAAATCACACTGAAGTCAACTTCTCTTCAGTGCCATCTTCCTCTAGACAATCCATCACCACATATCATAAACACTCTCCCAACCTCTTTCACAGCCACATATCACTTAACCTTTCCAACTCACTCCTATTCTCCACCTATTTCTAATCCCCTCACATATATATGAATATTGAACATTTCCAAGAATTCTGAAGGTTTAGCTAAGTCCAGAAATGCAAACATATTCTATTTATAGAATGCATTCATCTATTTGTTATATTATATTCATCTATTTGTTATACTATAAGAGCTTTTTGTTTAATGTATTAAATGTTATCCTAAAAAGTGTTACTCAACACGAAATTGCTTTAAATGACACCATCAAAATGAGAATATGCTTCAGAGGAATATATCTGGAAATGTTTCCTCACATATGCTATTCTGTGTGCTACTTAAATATAATTAAGACTGGATTGCAAAATAGAGTCCATTGCTGATATCAATAGGACATCATCCATTATCACATTGGTTTATTACATTATCATCATCCACCATCACATTGCATTAACACATCAACTACAACTGTACTAGATGAAAGATGCTTCTTATTCATTTTAGTAGGCTATGTCATAGTCACAAAGAGGGAAGATCTCTAATACTTAGCTCAATGTAACAAGTAGGGATGAGCTTAGGAGGACTGAAGCCCTATGTTTGTTTACATTAAATGTGGATGCATGGACAGATAGACTCTGAGTGAACACTTCAACATTTGTACTGTTTGTAATCTTAAAAAGGTGAGAATCTTATTGAGTTTTTACAAGAACCTGCTACTCACCTCTGAAAAGCATGTGGTGAAAAATAATATCAATTGGTACATCCCAACCCAATAAAGGGTGATCATTCTAACCCCTCCAACTACTGTCCTATTGCTTTGACATCTATTTCCAAAGTCACTGAATCCCTCCTCAACTCCCATATTCTCAGAAATCTTGTATCTCACACAGTCATCTCTCTGATCACCAGTATGGCTTCTTTAAGATGAAATCCACTGATGACATCCTTTCCTATCTTATTAGTATAATTATCTCAAAGATTTCTGGGGAATCCTATGTAGTTGTTCTTACTATATCCAAAGCTTTTGAGAGGGTGTGGCACTGGAGTCTCATTTCAAAGCTCCCTTCTTTTGGCTTCCTTCCCTCATATCTAGCTTCCTCTCAGGCCAATCAGTCTCCTTGGTTATTGATGGATTAGCCTCTCCCCATTTCTCCATCAACAGCAGTGTCCCTCAAGGTGCACTCTTTTGCTAATGGTTCAACATTGTATTCCTCCACATCCTTCAATTCTGTTCCCCATTCTCTAATCTGATCTGCATCCTGTCTCAACACAACATCTTCAATTAAATTGACTAGGACAGGATATCTCAGAAGGGTAGATGAAATCTGGTTAAGTTTAATGCCTCCAAGACCCAGTTTCTACCCATCTCTCATTCAAAAATTCCTCATAACTTTCCTCTCTCCTTTGATGGATCTGCAATTCTACCTCTTAAATAATTGCAGAGACTTGTTATTACAGTGACATCCAAAGTATTTTAGATACCTCACATTATAGAATCAGTTAAGTCTGCTTCGAAGAAACTGAGAGTCATGTTTAGAAGCCAAATTTTCATTTCTTCCAAACAGTTTCTCCATTTATGCAAAGGAGTGACTCATTCTTGTACAGAGTGCTACTTTCACATATGGGGTGGTTCTACCTCTGCATCCTTACTAGACACAGTTGAGTCGAAACCAGTCTGACTTATCAACTTTCCTAGGCTAACCTCACAACTTGACCCACTTGCCCAATGCCGCCATGCTGGTCCTGGTTCACTCTCCCTCTTTTTTAGGAATTACTTTGGTTGTTGCTACTGAAACTGCATAAAAGGAGAAAGATGAGATTAATGTGAATAAAAGTGAGGTTATCAATGTGAATAAAAGTGAGATTATCATGTTTGGCAGAGCAAAGAGACAGGTTAGTTGGAGTATGAGGTTGGATGGCAAAAACTTGTAGGAAGTGAAGTGTTTTAGATATCAAAGAGTGGACATGGCAGTGAATGACATGACGGAAATGAAAGGGAATCATAGGTAGGGTGAGGAGGTGAAGGTTCTGGGAGCATTGAGTAATGTGTACAAAGAGAGATTACTATATGGGAGAGCAAAACTGGGTATGTTTGAAGGTACAGTAATACCTATAATGTTGTATGGATACAAGGCATTGACTATATATGAAAATGCATGGAAAAGGGTGAATGTGATGGAAATAAAATGTTTGAGGACAATATGTGGTGTAAGGAAGGTTGATCAAGTAAGTAATGACAGTATAAGAAAGAGGTATGGTAAAAGGAACACTCTTGAGAGAGCTGAAGGAGATGCACTGAAATGGTTTCAACATAATGGAGAGAATGAGTGAACAGAGGTTAAAAGAGAGGATATATGTGTCAGAATGGGATGGGACAAGATGAAAAGGGAGACCAAACTGGAGGAGGAAGGATGGATTAAATAAGATTCTGAGTGCTCAGGGCTTCAACATATGGGAGGTTGAAAGGTGTGCACAGGACAGAGGGAACTGCAGTAATGTGGTATACAAAGGGCAATGTACCGCCAATGGACTGAACCAGGGCATATGAAGCAGCCCAGGAAAACCACATAGAGGTCTGTCAGGCCTGGATGTGGATAGGGGGCAGCTGTTTGAGTGACATTACACCTGACAGCTGGAGAATGGATGTGAATGAATGAGATCGTTTTTTGTCTATTCCTGGTGCTAAGTTGCTGATGCAGGAAATGGGGAAAAAGTACAAAACGGGCTGGGGTTACTAGTGGCATGCCTTAGTATTAAAGACCAGTGCTTTTCTTGATCTATGTATTTGACTTGCCAAAGATCTTGACACATATCTGGATATGGTTGCAGGTATTGCCAAGGTCAAGGGGGAAGTAAAGTATTATCAGTATTGCATCAGCCTGTAAAGGGACCTGGATGAACTCCACAGTTGATCTGATACTTGGCTGATGGAATTCAACCCAAGTAAATGCAGAGTAATGAGGATGATACACCGTAAAAGAAGGCATTGACACCATTATGCTCATTTATAAAACAAGCCGTAAGATTCTGTGTTACAGGGGCTAGGGAGTCCTCATTGCACCTAACCTATTGCCAGATCTCCACCTACCCAAGAAAAGAGTAAAGAAGACAAATAGTCTGCTAGCAAGTATTGTAATGGCATTTAAGAAACAAGATAAAAAATGTTCAGCAAAATATTTATAGCACATGTTACACCAAAACCAAAATATGTTTCTCAAGTCTTGTCATTGCTCTTAAAGATGCACAAAGAACAAATAAAATGGCCCAAGAGGAGAGAAACAAAGATAGTACCAGAGAGGAGTAAGGGTTGTCTTGATCACAACCTTCATAAGTCAATGGTGAACAGTTCTTTTAAAAAATGAAAATTGGCATGAGAGAGAACTTAGTGGTATAAAGAAGGTGGGAGTTTGGGAGATGAGAAAGGGTAGAGAGAGATGGGTGGAGAAAGTCAGTTACTAGTGAAAGAGAAAAGAAGTATGGGTGTTACTTACAGGAAGGGAGTGCAAGTGAATGGGATATGTACAAGAAAAAGAACAGGAGGTCAAGACAAAGGTGCAGAAGCTAGAAGAAGCAAATGAGAGTTGGGCTGAGGGCACCAATAAACTTCAGAGAATAAAATATGTTTTGGAAGGAGGTTAATATTGTGAGAAACACAAGAAAACAAATGGGAACATCAATGAAGGGGTCTACTCAGGAAGAGGCAACAGGCAGAGATATGGTGAAGAAGAGATGACTCTACTGCCAATGAGAGAAAAGGCTCTGACAGTAGTAGCACCAGCCCCTCCCACGACCTTTCCCTCTCTGTTAGCCCTTCCTCTTTTTCTATTCACTATACCAAAATTTGTGGTCTCTATAACCTCTCCTCTGTTGAACACCATCTGTCAAGTACCTCTCCTAATATCTCACTTCTCTCTGAGACATGTTTGTCTAACGATGTTCTCACTGGTCCCTTCTTCATTTCTAACTATAATATCCACACACAATTCCAATTCAAAGGTGGTATTTGTGCTTATTTCATCAACACACCTTTTGCACACCTTAAAGACCCTGGGTCCTAAAACTATGTGACTCAAGGTTTTTCTCCCAATTACCACACTTTTCATCTGTTTTGCCTAATGCTCTCCTAATTCTACAAATTTTATATCTTTCTTCAAATGTCTAAACTCCTGCCATGAGACTGTGACATAGTATCACCAACAAGCCAAGATCCTCTACCTTGGGGATTTCAATGTTCACCACAGGGAATGGCTGAATTCCTCCTATACAGATGGTGGAGGGATTAAAGCCCTCACATTCTCCATTCTCATTGATTTAGAGCAAATTATCTCCCACCCTACCCATATTCCTGACTGCTGTGACCACTCTCCTAATATTCTGGATCAGTTTTTCACCTCTTATCTATCCCACTGTAAGTACACAATCTCTCTCCCAATTGGTTTATCAGATCACACTCTCGAAAATGTGTCTATTTTACCAGCACCAACCCCTCCAGCAGCCCCTCCTAGGTGTAAATACTGGCACCTTAACAAAGATGACTGGAATAACTTACGCAATTTCTTTTCTGACTTTCCTTAGGAAAATTATTGTCTCTTATGTGGTGATGCTTCTGTCTCCACCAAATGCATACCCGAGGTTATCATTGTGGGACTGGAAGCATTTATTCCCTCATCTCCAAGAAACTGGGACTCCTATATAGATTTTAGATGTCAAAATTTCTTTTCTTCTGAACTATTGCTCCATTTATACAAAGGATTGATCTGTCTTTGTTTGGAGAACTGCTCTCTTATCTGGTGTAATTTTAGCTCTGACAGAGTTGTGTCGAAAGCAGTCTGACTTACAAGCTCTAGCAGGCTAACTTCAAAACCAGATCTGTTTGCCCTATGCTGCAATGTTGGTTCACTTTCCCTCTTCCATAGGTATTACTTTGGTTTTTGTTCCCAAGAGCTAGCCGCTCATGTGGCCCCGCCACTAGCTAGACCTCACAATACTTGATAAGCTACCTCTGACTCCAATTCAGCTTTTATCAATGCCCATAATCGCTGCAAGCGTATTATCCGTGAGGTAAAGCGTTCCTTTATTCAAAGGAAGTGCGATAACCTCTCCTCATCATCCACAGATAGGTCTTTCTAGTCTTTAGCTAAGGGCATCTCTAACAACTTCTGTCGCTCTACCTTTCCCACACATTTCTGTCCTGACGGCACTATAGCTGTCTCTTCCATTGACAAAGCAACTCTCTTTGATTCTCATTTCTCTTCTAACTTCACCTTGGATGACTATAATATTCCCTCACCCCTTGATGCTCCTCTTACTGTAATCTCTTTTCAGACTGTCTGAAAAGCGCTTCTTTCTCTGGACACAAGCAAGGCTTATGATCCTGACGGCATCCATCCCAGTGTACTGAAAAAGTGTGCCTGTGAATTTGCACCTGTGCTTGCTCATCTGTTCTGTTTCTGTTTAAAAACCAAAACTCTTCCTTCTCCTTGGAAACATGCTTTGATACATTTAATCCCAAAGAAGGGTGACTGTTCTGACTTCTCTACCTATCGTCCCGTTGCTTTGACATCTACCATTTCCATGACTCCTCTAACTATCGTCCCGTTGCTTTGACATCTACCATTTCCAGAGTCTTTGAATCCCTCCTCAACTCCCATATCCTTAAACACCTCGAAAATCA
>JAYMFT010279254.1:0-10514 GCA_038088735.1 Panulirus argus | reverse complement strand
TGGGCACCTGGCTCGGCTTGGATATATATATATATATATATATATATATACATATGTATCGTTCATAGGATGGTCTTGATTAGGGCCTCAGCTGCCCGTGCAGTCTCAGCTAACAGAAAAAAACAAATTTGGTCACCGCTTCTGTAGAGACACAGAGAGCCAATAGAGACGGTCCAGAGGAAGGGTACAAAGGTGATACCAAAATTAAGGGAACAGAGTTACGGAGAAAGACAAGGGACTTTAAATTTGCCCATCTTGAGAGAGGGAAGAGTGAAGGGTGACTTGATTACAGCCTGTAAGTTGTTAAACATCGATGAAGTGGACAGGGAACTATTCTTCGAGAGATGTAGGGACAGAGCAAACAGAGGACATAATATGAGATTAAGCAAAATCTTGTTGAAAATGATCTAAAGAAATACTTCGTTAACGTACGAGTTGTGGATGAATGGGAAGACTGAGGACATGGTTAATGTAGACAGACTACACAAATCTAAGAAGTTGTATGGCAGCTTGGAAGGTTCAAGACATGGGTCACCACGAGTGTAAAACTCCCTTCCCCTATAGCACAGATAGGTAATTACACACAGAAACACGCTACGTTTGCTCTGTTCCACTCCCTTGATACCGATCCCTCTTCCAGCGAGTTCTTGATCAATATGTCAAGTGGCTCTGAGGTGCTACCACACACTATCTTGCCTTTCATTATACGCCCTTTCATCCTATCTCACTATTGCTGGAAGTGATGTGTCTTCGATTCGAAACAGTTTCAGAATTCTTAATTCCGTTCCTCACAGTTGTACTTCTTATTTCAATACAGTTTCGCATCTGATTCCTCAAATCGAGGTGTATGTGAGTGTGGGAGGACTGAAAGTTGTTCAGGTGTTTTTTCGAGTTCAGGTTATGAGAGTCCAAGAGCCTTGAACCGTATGAGAATGTAGAGACGATGGCTGGAGGAGTTGACGTGTTCCTTCCAGCTTCGTTTGTCGTCCAGAGTGACACAGAGAAGCTTGGCAGACTGAACAACCTGTAGGGTGCTGGGTCCTTGTGAGACAGTAAGGGACAGGAAGGACATGGCTGGAATCTTGATGGACTGAACAACCTGGAGATGGAGGGAGGCCCGAAGAGAAAGGCGTGAGACAAGGTTTGTTCCAAGGTTCATTTGTAATTCTTGATGCGGTGGATGATGATGTTTTTGGCAGAGGTCCAGTTTTAGGGGCTGCTGAATGTTCTTGAGGGCGTTGTAGATGGGGAGCTGCTGTCAACACTAATAGCAATAGTGGAGCTGTCCACGTAGTTCTGTCGAGCCAGTGGGTCCATCAGGGGATCATTTATAAGGATGAGGAGGCACGAGGGACCCATCTCCGTGGTCTGTGAGACGCCACACGTGAGGGACTGGAAGGTAGCGATGGGCCCTTGGCAAGCGTACGGCCTGCTAATGCTCACTAAGGAAGTCTTTAAGCCAAGGAAGGAAACTTGTCCGCAGGTCACAGTTGGTGGAGTTGCTGGTGATTAAGTTGTGTTTGACCAAGTCGGAAGCTATGGAGTCAACGAAGTTGAGAGCCACTCTTGCGTTTCTCTAGGTTGCGTGGTATTAAGTGTGCTGAGCTGATGAGTCACAGGGTGACTGGAAGTTGCAGTGTCTGTGTGGGTTCAGCTCCACTCAAAACTTTCACAGAAAAAGCTGAGGATTAGGGTGATGATATTCGGGAGGTATATGCAGTCTTCCCAATCATCTTCCTCAGAGTCTCGTACCGCTTGACTGATGCCTGTTTTCATGGCTCCAAATTTAACATATTTTCCTTCGTGCTTGATGCCATGAAGTCGCAGCCAGACGAGCTGCAGTTGATGAGTTAAGCATCCACTGATTGCAAACCACTTTCTCTGGTAGTACCACATCGACGATGGTCTTGCGTGTTAGCTTGGCGTCTAAGGCTGATCTAAGACGTTTTACCTAAGCATAGTTGTCTCTTTCACTAAACAAAAGATCTTCTTAACTTCCCAAGTTGCAAAGAACAAAAATTGATCCTGACGAGGAAGCGACTCTATATGAATCCCTGCAAATGTTTGTAGAATTTCAAGATGTTTCCGCAAACTTGATGATATAATCGCATCACCTTAGCTCCATAACCCACCGCTGAGAGTGAGCGTCCTGATGGACGCTGCTCCTTCCATAGACCCTGGCGTATCACTTTGCCTCACACAATAACGCAGGGTAACGTGAGACAGCCACCAGAGATCCCTTAGTCTAGTGTTACACTCATTAGTTGGCTCCGTTACGAAGGCCCGGCATTAGTTCCAACAAAGTCCGCTGTATCCGACAGATTATCCAACAAGGTCCGCTGTATCCGACAGATTATCCAGGCCACTACACCCGACAGATCTCTCAGGCCACTACACCTGACAGATCCCTTAGGCCACTACACCTGATAGATCCCTCAGGCCACTACACCTGACAGATCCCTCAGGCCACTACACCCGACAGATCTCTCAGGCCACTACACCTGACAGATCTCTCAGGCCACTACACCTGACAGATCCCTCAGGCCACTACACCTGACAGATCCCTCAGGCCACTACACCTGACAGATCCCTCAGGCCACTACACCCGACAGATCCCTCAGGCCACTACACCCGACAGATCCCTCAGGCCACTACACCCGACATATCTCTCAGTCCACTAGATCTAAGAGATCTCTTAATTGTGTGAGATTGAGCAGGCATGGATGTCTTGAATTTCCGAATGCGTTGAAATTATAAATGCATGAGATAATTATCATTTATTGGCCTTTGATGGAAATCTAAAACTCCAATCGAAAAACATATATAAGAAATTGCACCGTGGTCTTATTAATGAAAGTAGGTAAACTTTCTTGATTTGAAAACAGCTGAAGGTACAGATATGAAATTATATTCCAAATATATCAAACGGAAAGAAAAACTTCAAAAATTCGTAATCGAAAAGGCAAACAAAGTCGAACACTCAAAGCAACCTTGACTGAAATCAGGAAAAATCTTCAGTAAAACGGGAATCGCTCGAACGAAATCAAGATAATCAGATACTCTGGATGGTAACCCCGTTCATGACAAGAACATAAGAATGAAATAACAGTTGGTAAGGAAACTAAATGAAAATGATTGCACGAAATAATATTGAAAGTAACCTTCAAAAATGATGATGTATGCAGATGACGCTGTGGTGTTGGCTGAAGCGAGAGGAAGTCTTAGATAGTAAAGTGAGCCGGCACATTAATGTATGTCGGATGAGGATGCTGAAAGCCAGTATAAATAAAAGGACGGTGCTAGGTTTTGAAAGTGAAGACCTGGTTGGTTGTATATGAGGCTGGGTATTCGGGAGTAAATCTTCGTAAAGGTGACGGTAGTGTGAAAGATGAAGTGGAGAGTCGAGTCATGCTAGGGAGAAATATTGAGGGCTCACTGAAAGCTCCGGTGATGGAGAAATATGCAAGCGAAGACTGTGCAGGAAACTAGCGCGCCGAGTGCTTGTCCCAGCTTGGGTATATGGTTGAGAAACCCAAGCGTATATAGTCAGAGTAGGTCAAAGATTAAGAGCCTCATGGACAGAGGTAAAAGAACAGATGAAGTCTGAATATACGAGAGAGTTAAGCATTGTGTACAGAAAGAGGAATTGGATGAAGGTGTTTTAGGAAGGTACGATCATGTACGCAGAATGGATGGCGAGTGATACATTCGTCAAGAAAGTATACAGCAAGACAGTAGGAGGGTACAAAGAGGGAAGGCGAACCGTGGGATAGACGGATAGATGTAGTGGCGGAACTGGTTCGCGCAGGGGATAGGGAAATGACTGGGGGATCGGATGCATTCGAGACGCTTTGTTTACAAAAGTGGTTGTAAATCGAGACATTGGTCTCTCTTGAAGTCCGGTAATCTATGAATGGAGTGATAGTGATAGATAATGTTGTGACTAGTAGTATACCACAAGGTTCAGTGACTAGTGGTATACCACAAGGCTCAGTCCTTAGCCTTAAACAACCTACAGTTACATACATCGAACTGCTGAAGTCTTGAGATGTGCATACGACAGAAAGTAAAACGCGAGGTGATATCTGATGACGAATATAAATAATGTCAAAAGGTATCTTCACCTACTGTCCTCTTGGAAGAAGTCCCGTCTTTTTGTATGATGGTTTAGAATGTCTTTCTCGGTAGGGAGAAGTATCGCTACCTTTTGTACTACGGGGAAAAGTATCGTGTTCTATTCTACTGTGTGAGAAGTATCGTCTTCTTCTGTACTTTGAGAGAAGAATTGTTTTTTTCTGCTGTGAACTGTCTTTTCTCTCTTCCCAAGGTGAAGCCTGTAGAAATTGTGCACAATGCCCTGGTGCAAGGCACCCAGAATATTCCCTTCCATTTTTTTCTTCATCTTCTTTCTTCCTCTTTATCAGGCCCAGATTCTCATATTCTAGGGTCAAAAGTCGTCATTATTAATTATGATTTCTGAGATAAAACAATGTGGGAATAGAAATGGAAAAAAAAAGAATCACTTCACTCTGTGATAGACGGGGGCACGTTTGCAATCACTGACGACTGTCGGCGTTTTTAAGGCAAAACTTACATTTCATATAAAGAGTATCGTCATCAGAGTGGAATGCCTTGAAAGAGAAACTCGATATTCTATATGTTTCGTACGTTTTCTTGTATGAGGGAGAATTTTCCATGTCCGAATTATATTTTCTCCTGTAAGAATTATAATTTCTCATGTAGGAATCGTATTTTCCCCACGTAAGAATCATATGATCCCATGTAGAAATTATATTCAACATGTAAGAATTGTATTTTCCCCGTGTACGGATTCCCGTGCAGAAAACGTACATTCGCATGTAAGAATTATATTTTCACATGAACGGATTGTATTTCGGTTTCAGTTTTCAATACTTTATTCCTTGATAGAGGAATCGGGATCCTAGTGCTGTCACTAGGTACCATCGGGATCCTACTGCTGTCACTAGGTACCATTGGGATCCTAGTACTGTCACTAGGTACCCCTGTACAATAATACCAGAAGCATCTGGCAAGTGTCTCGAGTACATAGAAATACAACAATGGGGCTTACTATAGCCTAAGGATGGAGAAATACTCCTTCAGCACATCAATGTTATTTACATAATGTCTGCCAAGTATGGAGTTTCAGCTCGAAAAAACATAAGGATACATATCTCATTTAGCAGAGAGAGTGTCATCCATATTGCGCCTCCAGCTCGTCAGAGGGTCTCGGAATCTTCCCCTTGCCACTTACGTCACTCTGCAGCTGCAGGTTCCTACCGCGCAGAGTGGCATAAACTCCTGTTTCTCTCGTTAACACGTGTTAAGGGAATAGATCCTTTGCGTAACCCTGCCTGTGGATCCTGCGGTGTGAGCCATACAGCCAAGTCCCGAGACACGATGGAAGAAGAGGGAGACAGCAGGAGGGGAAAGACAGAGCAGAACGGGAGAGACAGGGTAGGACGGGAGAGACAGAGCAGAACGGGAGAGACAGGGCAGGACGGGAGAGACAGGGCAGGACGGGAGAGACAGGGCAGGACGGGAGAGACAGAGTAGGACGGGAGAGACAGGGCAGGAGAATCAAGAGTACTTTCTATTCCCACCTTAGGAAGAAAAAGTAAAAAGAAAAGAAAATCTCTTCCCTCACTCTCCTGCAAACGAGTTAGACCACCCAGATAGAGTGGCTAACCCTCTACGCTGAAGGTAATCACGAAGGCTACACGTAACGCCTGTTGACTAGGGAAGCTTTGAAGAATGATTGAGGCGGATGGGCAGACAGGGAGAGGGACTCCGGAGGTGCAGTTCTGGCGGTGCACCGAGGCAGTCGCCTGCGTCAAGAGCGGGTGGAGTACAACAGAAGTGTTTCAGCTCAAATGAACGTATATGGATATGAAAGGCTGGCTTTTGCTCTGGATCTCTGGTTACTTCTTTAACAGAAAGTCATCTGTTCTGTTTCAAGGAAACTGAAGTAAAATCATAGAGGTTGAGCATGGTACTGCAAGGGGAGGTGAACTTATCTCCACCCTGTTCAATGTCCTAATGAACGCCCTTCTTCAGTCCGTGCTCACGAATACCGAAGACCATAATGTACTTAGCTATGCTGACGACTTTATGATCAACCCCTCTTAGTACAACAATATACTTAACCTAACTCAGTCACGTATCAGATTCCTGTGAGATGTTAGGACTGCTCATTGCTAACAAAACCAAAATCCTTAACAGACATCCCCCTGAAAAATAGGGTGCCATCAGAGAGATTCAGTTGAATAATCAGTCCCAGATTGATGATGAAAAAAAAAAGGTACCGGTATCTTGGGTTAGAGGTACCAACATTTGGAGCTGTCCCGACGAGACTTAACCACCAATGTGGAGAGAGGCATAGAGCACTCAGGGCAGTAGCTGGCCCCCATCGCTTGGTCTTCGGGCCAACCTCAGGGTAATTGGAATGATGTACATCGCTTACATCCGTTCTGTGAATGATTACGCTGCGCCTCTGCTTGCTCTAACGCCTGAGAGAAGACT
Source organism: Panulirus argus (assembly GCA_038088735.1). Classification (NCBI taxonomy): domain Eukaryota; kingdom Metazoa; phylum Arthropoda; class Malacostraca; order Decapoda; family Palinuridae; genus Panulirus; species Panulirus argus. The sequence continues at coordinate 3,971 of JAYMFT010279254.1, read as the reverse complement.
TGGAAAGCTTGAGAAGATACAGAAATGGAGCTATGAAAATCATTTTTGGCTGCCCTAAAACAACAAAAAGATTCTAAACGTAAGGAAAGAGCCTGGCCATCCTAGTATCACTAACACAATAACTGAAATTAATCTTCCTATTGGAATTCAGACGTTCAGGCAGACACACCCCAGTCCATGTTAAGAAGCCTGCAATCCCTTCGTAAATGGGAGACATCCTTCCAGATGCGACTGGGTTTAGATGAATGCTATTCTTGAACTTTACCTTGAGCGACATCAGTCCGCACTATCCTGCCTCAGTAGGTGGTTAAACTCTCTGATATAACTATTCCCACATTTCTCCCTAAACCTCCGGTAATGCCACAACCTGATTTAGCATGAAGAGTAAATAGCGACGCTCGTTACCACGTTGAACCCATAACGTCAGAACATAATCTCCCTCATACTATATATGCAGATGGTTCCCACAACAAACCCCTATGCCGCAGGTAACGCGATTGTTGTGAAACGTGCTCTCGGTTTTGACGATAACCAGGGACCTCAGGGTCAGTAGTGAGGTATTCAAGCTCCAAACAGAACTATTTGCTGTTTTTATGGTCGTTGAATATATTGAAATCTTTGTGATAGTCTCATTATAAGTGACTCTCTTTCATCGTGAACTCCGTTAAAGTCGCTTCACCAGGATTGTAAGACTTTTGTCCCTGAAGGACGACATAGGTATAACAAAATTTCTCTGGCTGTCTCTGGAGTCCACTTTCTCTGGGTGCCATCCCATGTTGGGTCGAGAATGCAAGATAAAGCTGATGAACCAGCCAAAACTTCTGCCTTGAAGGATGAAGTTAATTACCCACCTAGGTCTACCTTAAAGCCTTAAAGCCATCATTCAGAAAGAACATGTACAAAATCTTTTAGATCTGTGGTAGAATTGAAATTAACACAATCAGTTCCGTCTACAGCCATAATATCAGGCAAGAAGAACCATATATGTATGATTCCACCAACAGGATCAGTAGACGCCTTGATATTGTCGGCCGACTTAGGTGGGCTTTAGATATTCTTGGGGATGTGCCCTTCCTGTTGATAATGAACTGACCAAATATAGATTTTGCCATTGAAACTATTCCCACCTCGAACGTTTTTAAGTTGACTGTTGTAGAATCACTGAGTTCAGAGACGATGCCTGCTAAACATTACAAGATATATACAAGCATTTCATCCATGATATTGTTCTACCTCTGAAATTTGAGAAGTATCATAACTTTGCTTAGTTTATAAACAGTTATTTTGTTATCTTGATACGTAATCAAATCATTGTTGTTCAACTGTTGTTAACTTCACTTAACCATGTAAATTGCGGAATTATTCATTGCGTTACCCAAACCATGTTAACACTTGTCTCACTGCGTCACCTGCAACATATTTTAATCACTGAGGTCCAGTCCCTAGACCTTTTGTGCACTCCATATCATGTTTTGCGCCCCCGCCCACTAGATATTTTTTCATGCTGAAGGCTCCAGTCACGGACAGAAGTCCACATCAAGGCCGGGCTCTAATTGAAATAAAGAGAGAATTGAGAAAGGGGGAAAAACAGAGAGGGAGAGTATTTACAAATTTTTGAGGAAGTGAAAAAAAATGTCTCTTGAAATGAGCCAGGTCATAGTTATTGGGAAAGACATGAGAAGGTAGAGAGTTCCGAAGCTTGGATTGTAGGGAAAGAAGCAGATATCAAAACGGCACACCCATGAGTTGCCGATGGGTGGGAATAACCCAATAAATTAACTGCTTCCGGCGAATATTAAAATCAAGAGGGCTACGTTCGATTGTGACCTTGAGGCAAACTGCACCTACACCTTCCACACAAGAGGAGTGAAGATCACCTGTGTGTTAAGTCAAGAGGACACGAGACGAAAGAGCGGAGGATGTGCAGCGCCCCCTGGCCTGAACTGCTGTACACGGAGGTGTGACCAGCTGACGAAGTAAGTAGCTTTGCGTCGATTGCTCGAAACGAAAAGATATTTCACTTGAAACTGAGGAGAGTCTCGCGACACTCGCCCTCGTTTCAGGACAAGGGAAGCATCTTTGCATCAATTTGGGAGGACAACACTGCCTCCCTGATAGTGATCTGGTAATGCTCTCTCTCTCTGTCTCTGTTCGCTTAAGTTCACATGTAACCCGGTTGGACCTGTCCTGTTATAGTGTGGCGTTCTAGAATGCTCTCCTCACCCAGCCGAAACCAAACCTATGCAGCTTACTGCAATATGTACGTGCGGCGACGGAACAGAAGAGCCGGTGGAAAGCTTCTGTTTCCAACAGTCTTATGGCTTTTTTCGTCTCTTTTTAAAACCATTGAGCACGACTCTACTGCCCTTGAGCATGATAGCACGACCCAATACGACCTTTCAGTGTAATGGCGTGTTAGCCTTTCTCAAACTTCACCTTTAAGGGTCACGTCAAAGGCCACCTCTGTGCCGAGGATTCGTACTGTCATTCTCAAAAAGGACTGTGACCCACATGGGCTTAGAAATATCAACTTCCCCAGCGAGTGTGTTGTGAGCATGTTACATCACAAAGGTAAATATATATATATATATATATATATATATATATATATATATATATATATCGGGATCTCCCACGTTATACTCGGGTCACAAGAAGGCAACTGACACGCCTCGGAAAGATGAGCAAAGCCCCTAAGGCACCGGTTATTGCATTAAATGTTCCTGTTTAGTGAATGTGCTGTGTCGGCTTAGCGACCGTGCCGCTCCGAGTTAGTGAATGTGCCGTACCGACTTGAGTGAAAGCTGTGTGATTACTCTCATTTTGTTTACCTTTCGCTTTGAGTGTGTGTTTAAGTAATCGCTCAGTCATCAACATCAAAAAGGGGAAAGGCACGAGGCTTAACAAACGGCCCCACCGAGAATGGGCTTTGAACGGGAGCTTAGCTCACAAAGCCACCGCCCTCTTAATGAGGTTTATAAACCCAAGAATTATTTCAGAAGCAAATGGGGTGAGGTCTGCCCAGCGGCGGCGGAGGGAGGGGTCCTTCTTTATATGGAGAATTCACCGGTTTTGGAACCTCAGCAGGTGATGTGTCCTGTGTGTCTCCTCAGCTGAACCAGGTCTTCTGTTCTCTGTGCCCTCAACCGAACCACGTGTTCTCTTTTTGTGTCATTAACTATGCTAGGTGTTCTGTTCTGTGTCTTATCAACTGGACCAGGTGCTCTGTTCCGTGTCTTATCAACTGGGCCAAGAGTTGTGTTTCTGTGTCTCATCAGCCGTACCAGGTATTCTGTTTTCTGTGTCATCAATTAGACCAAGTCTCTACTTTTTGCGTTATCAACTGGACCAGGTGTTCTGTTCTCTGAGTCGTCAGCTGAAGTGTTCTGCTTTCTGTGTCATCAGTTGTATCCGGTGTTCTGTTCTGTGCGTCATGAACTGCACAAGGTGTTCTGATCTCTGTGTCATCAAATGGACCAGATTTTCCACTCCATGTATCATCAACTGGACCATACTTTCGTTTATCTGGACCGGCTATTCAACTCTGTCATCAGCCGGACCATTTTTTTTTCACTGTCTGGATTCAACCGGACCACGTGTTCTGTTTTCTGTGTCATAAAGTGGACCAGATGTTCTGTTCTCTGTGTCATCAGCTTTACTAGGTGTTCTTCTCTCTTTATCATCAACTGGACCAAGTGTTCTAATGTGTGTGTGTATGTGTGTGTGTGTGTGTCTTATCAACTAGACCAGGCATTCTGCTCATTATCATCTGTTGAACCAGAAGTTTTGTGCTCTGTATCATCAACTGGACCAGATAATTTATGTTCTGCATCAGCAACTGGACCATGTGTACTTTTATTATGTTAGCTGAGACGGTAAGGGCAACTGAGGACCTAATCAAAGGCATCTCATTAACTCTTTATATATATATATATATATATATATATATATATATATATATATATATATAT
>JAYMFT010279243.1:0-10514 GCA_038088735.1 Panulirus argus | reverse complement strand
GGACACCACTACTCCCCACCTGCGGGCTGGTGCCCGCTTTGTGTATTCTGTACATTTATGTGCTACATGTATGTACTGCTGTCCATATGTATTAATGTATTGAATGCACAGTAAACCTTTACAAACAAATCCTCTATCTGTAATGAAATATGAAATCATAAAAGCCACATTAGTAATAAATGATTTATTTTTAATAGCCAATAATCCGTAGAGTTAAGGATCCCAGGTTAATACTTCACCAGAAACACACACACACACACACAAAAAAAAAGACAATTCTTAAAGTGGTAACATCAGTTAAATGTTATCAAACCGGCCGGGGGTCACCGGATCTGGCTCCAGACGACCGGTCATCCGGTAAGACAGACAGCCTCTCTCTCGGCAGAGGACTGTGTGGGCGACACAAGCTAATAGATTAACTAAGCTAATCAAACTGTAACTTGAAAGAACCTAACTTAAGCAACCATAGCTGATCCAAAGCAGCAAAATGTGCCTGAAAACATGTAACTTGACAGTTTTAAAAACACGCGTTTCATAACGATCTAAAAGCTTTCCAACCTGTGATTCCAAATTTAGCGGACGACAGCTGCAGCTGGGCTCAACAGTGTGATAACCAAAAGCCCTTCGACGGAAGTGTAATAATTATCATTTTGCGATAATTATGATTACATAATTATTATTATTATCTAAAAAGAAAGGATTATTACGTAGCTCTCTAATTTTGAGCTATAGTTTTTTTTTCTCCTTATATAAGTATGTGGAAGTCGATGTGAACAAAGATGCTGTGATGCACCGCTTTAAAATGAACTCCAGTATCATTAGAAATACCGTACAGTGGATATGGACAGTTGCATTTCCGGGAGGTCCTTCTTAGCCTCACTATCATATATGCGATTCCTTTCAGAGCAAAACAGTGACTTCCTTCTGGCATAGCACAGTGACCCGTCCTTTGTGACACCACTGAAGGCCAGTATTAAGGTTCTCTCTCTGGCCTCGACTCTAGAAACAGCTCGCTCGCTCTATGAACTGAGTTGTGAACCCGGCGGTGGACATGCCCCGCTTTCAGTTCCAGGTGGCTGGAGACAAAGGAATGAACAACCTCCTCGAGTAATGACAGGTGGAGAGGGCTGTGGGAAATGAAGAAATTACGAGGGATTTATTGATACTCTCTTTGGGGTCCGGTGAGGAAGAACAAGGAAAGAAAAAAGAAAAAAATAGGAGGATAACAGATGCTATTGATCAACCTAGGTACTCCATTACAATCAGTCGGCTTCCGTCTGCTCTTACCCTAGATATAACCTCCTCCTGCAATAAAAAATATAACGAGATGAAAAAATTCGGTTGAGACATGATGCAACAGAAGAAAAACCCTTAACGTGATGCAGCTGAAGAATCTGCCTACAGAACGTGACGCAACAGTAATATATGACTATCGAGCATGATGCAATAGATCATGCAACTAGCGGGTATAGCAACGTGTCTGGCTCTGTGCAACTCGTACCGTGCAGATAGGTGTGCCAGCAACAGTATGGTTTGCAACAAGATTTCTAACAAAGATGAGGAAAAAATAATTAAAACATGCACTACTGCAGGTAGATCAAATAAATGTGGGGACAGACACAGCTAAGAACACCAAGAATTATGAGGTACGGTATTATGCAAGAACCTGTATCTGACCTGGCTTTTATAATGCGCTGTGGAATGTGAAGAGCTGAGCGAGGAAGAAGACAATGCAGTGGGGTAGGAGCTCTACATCCCAGGCAGTTTTCCCAGCCAGGTGGAAGGCTCCACCGGAATGTGGATCCTGTGGTGGACGCCATGACCTGGCTTTATGCAACCAGGAAATTGTCCAGGGGGACGGGGGTCCCTCCCAGATGTATAAACTGTGAAGGGACTCACAATGTTAGCGTGTCCTAGAAGGCTCGGATGGGAACCTCGAGTAGACCACCATCAGCAGTCCCGCCAGGGAACAGATGACGAGGTCAATCAGGCTATGATGCCAGTTATACTTAATGAGGCAGATTTTTCTATTACTACGGGGGAACATTTCTGGCAAGACAATGGACGGACGGTGGTCTGGTGAACTCAGACCGAAGACACAACAGAAGAATGGTGGTATGGCGAGCTTCAGGCCCAAGGAACCTGTGGTTACCGATCACTCGAGAGTCTTAGTACCGCCCTTTTATATACATCCATCCCCAACACACTCATGTACAGACAGACGTGCTCATTGATGAACAGTCTAGTAGGATATCCGACTTGGGAGGAGACATTGGAAAGTTATGTTGAAGAGCGAGGTGTACCCCTGAAGACACAACACGACCCATGACCATGTGATATGCATGAGGGATTTTCGATATGTGGAGAGGCTTCGCTGTAAGTTAAAGAGTACCATGAACGATTCCTAGGTAATTAGTATTAATATGATGACACTTATTAGAACCGACTTAAACCGGTGTTATCCAATGACCCTCTGACGTTGATCCAAGCTAGTGTTTTCCCAGTGCTTTTAATTCTGGTCGTTCACACACATGTCATTCAAGTGTTATCCTTCGCATCATGTTATCTTTCTGTATTGTAGATCTCTTGTCAGCTCTTATGGGGTAGCTGTAATCAAGAGTATATCAACTAGATCCTTCATTATGCGTCGTATCATTCTTACATATCGTCTACATCGAACTTTTATACCTAACATGGAGCAATCTACATATACCTGCAGAGCCAGGTGCATATAGTATTGATTGTGGGTGGGGTCTATTTTCTTTTGAGAATAAACTTTTTAAGATCTGATTCTAAATTTTCTTTTTTGAATCTGCCTTCCTCTCTGATCTTTTATGTCCTCACAAACCACGTAGGCAGGTTCGAGTCTTGCTTAAATACTTTTTCCAAACGGGGTTTTACATCTGATGTTTTTCCTTATATTTTCATTATCATACAAAAGGGATGCACAACTGACGGTGTATCAGTCCCCTCTCCCTGTGGCAAGAGAACCTCACCTCATTCACGTCGACTTTCACTCACATTTACTTCAGTAAGACGACCTCACAGTCCAAAAAGAGAAAAGCATCGCCACAGCTGGTGGTCAAGAGCATGGGTTTAGTGGAAGCTAAGACGTTAGAAGGGAGTATGTGCCAGGAGCTCACTGAGGGGGGATGGTTGAGGTGCATGGCCGACACTGGTGAAAGTGAAGGTCTGGCAGCCTGACCCAGTAACAGCAGATGTGTGCTAACCTGATCCAGCGACGGCAGCCGACTTCCGACGCCCTATTCCAAAAGGTAGACGAGGTAGTGATCAAACTAACAGAGGGCTTTGTGCAGCGATACCTATCAGAGCGGTAAGAGCAGCAGTCAGCAACCCTGATCGAAAGAACTGTTGCAGGAAGAACAGGGAGACCAAAACACATTGCGGCTGGATTGTATTAAAAGGTAGGATGCAACAAGTCTGTTTGTTACTCCTTCGTTGCACAGGAATTATTTTGGCTCTTGCGAAAGCCATCTATTCGTCCTAGTCCCTAAGATATGGACTTTTGGCACGCATTTGGTTGCTGCTTTCCACACTTTTTGTGAGAAGACCTGTAGCACGAGGATTGACCAATGTGATATCCTATCTTTTTCCCCCTCTTGCACAGCCAAACTTTGAGGTTCTCCCTTCCTTTGTCTTTCTGCCTTCGTATGACTTTTCAGCCTTTAAAAGAAAGGTCTACAAATCCCTGCTCAGCCTTACCTTTTGTTCGAGTTGGCCATGGCTGGGATTATGCTGTGACCCGTACCATGTTGGTCTCTTAAAATAAGAAATGCAGGGCCAGCCGCTGGACGAATTGATCCAGACTATATCCAGGACGGAAGCCAGAGGGACAGATGGAGGACCAGCCAGGGTTGCACCAAAACGAGGATCTCAGACACATGGAGCACCAAGTGGCCGCTGCTGTGGAAGGGAAACCTGCGGCGTTTGAATATTCGTCTGGAACTTGCTGCAGGAGGAACTTCGTACACCAGAAACTGAAGGAGTTCGATAAGACGAACTGCGTACTGAGCCCACTTTGAGCTGCTGGTGAAGACGAGTGAAAGGGAACGGGAAGACTGTGCGGAACTATTCATAGGTTTAAAGCTGTCAGGACTGGAGATCCTGAGGCACCTGTTTGTAGAGAAGCGACCCTTCAACGAGACCTTGGTGGGCGCGACGCAATGGTCAGAAGACAATCCCTGAAGAAGCCCCTACAGCACTGGAAGGGATGACTGGTTGTACGAACCGCGCAACCACAACTGTTGTCTTAAAAGTGCTTTTTGTGTGTCGAATTCGTCGACTTCCTAAAGATGCAGGTCAAAGTTGGCCGGGCCAGCCGACCTCTCGGAAGCCTTGGTCAGCAAGCTGCGGTCCGGCCAGGATGTACGTGGGAAGAACAGATAATAGGAGACTTGATAGTCCATAAGCAAGTTATCTCCTTTCCGCTCAACTGTCGGCAGGAAAAATATGAGAAAAGAAAACCATGCAGTAGAGAACATACCGCCTGATATAAAAGACTATGTCTCTGCTTCACTGCGATCTTTGACTCCAAGATTTTAATGTGAACCTGTAAGTAGCTTAATGGAGAATCTCCGGCTATGGTTTCTGCAAGAGGGATTCCCGCAGATAATAGTACATACACAAAAGGCTTACGTCCACTACACAATCCAGCCGGTCGCAAAAAAGTTGTTCTCCCACGACCCGTGCAAGGGTATAAAGGTGAGCGAGGCTACCGGCAACCAGCAGTCCTGCGTCCTCCACCCAGCATCACAATGACCTGCAAGGTAATTCCTCTCCCGAGATCTTGTAGTATTAACTTTTGACATTAAGACCTCTTTCTCAGTCTAAAATAAGAAGTTTGTAGTTCGAAACTGATACAAATGTAATGTCATTTTCAGATTCTTCTGCTGGTGGGTCTAGCGGCCTTGGCTACCGCCGCCAAACTCCCTTCGTTGCGTCCTCCTCTCCAGGTAGGACGCTTCCTCTACTGCTGTGGTACAGCCTTCCGCCCCTCCCACACTACTGAACCAAGCAGCCGGTGTCTAGAGATGGCGCTGTACCACTAACTCTGTAACAATCACCACAAACAAACGGACACTTTATTGTTAAACAGACTAAATGGGCCTAACTGCAGACGATGCTGAGCTTGTATGGAGATGGTCCCTGGCCTGAACTGTGGTAATTTCTGCAATGTATCACATCTCTTGTTGAGCAAGACGATGTGAGTTTTGAATACGAAAAACCTACGTTCATCACCAAGATTATATTCTTTTCCTTTTAGGACAGTTAATAATTTTGTTGTCTGTGCCTTAGGGAGCCTTTTTTGGGAGGACTTTACGAGGTATTTTTTCATATAATAAACCTCCTAAGGTCGAATAATCAGTAAATACGAACATTTACGATGACTTTTTTTTCTCAAAGTTTTACAGCTCTCTTTTGCGCCCACGTTTACAGCTTGCCTCTGGGGAGCTGGGTCCTTCCCAGTACAAGTTCGACTGGACTGTTCGTGACGACGACGACTCCGGCTTCGACAACAGTTTTGGCCAACAGGAGATCCGTGATGGATACCACACCCAGGGATCCTACTCCGTCCACCTTCCCGACGGTCGTCTCCAGACCGTCACGTACTACGTGGACGGCGACTCCGGCTTCGTGGCGGCAGTGAGCTACGAGGGTGAGGCTCGCTATGACTGATCACTGACGTCCCGGACGCCTGCTGGGGTACTCAGCACGATAAGAACAAAAAGGTTCCGCACGGGATACCGCACTCCTACCGTCACATCTGAATCATTTCATCTTTTTCTATTTAGCTGAGAAGGCACGGGCGACTGAGTGCCCTAATCCAGGCCGTTTCATTAACTCTATCTATCTATCTTCGTCTGTTTCCTGGCGCTACCTCGCTGACGCGGGAAACAGCGATGAAGTATATATATATATATATATATATATATATATATATATATATATATATATGCTAACCTGAACAGCTGGGGTGACTTTGTTACTTAGTATATAACATGTTAATTTATGTATATTAGCTCCATGTACTTAAAATAAAACCAGCTTAAGTGTTCATGGATTCTGAAAGAATCCCAACAATACTACCAGCATTCTGTTATTCCATTCCCTAATGATAAGGCTTTTCCCACCCTATCCCGCCATGACTGGCCCGTATACCAACAACAGGTGGCCCTAAGTTATTTTCCCAAGGGAAGATGGTAAGTTACCGTAGAACTTTTTGGAGTGCGGACCTCTGTTCCATTCCATGTTGGGAACGCAGCCACCCAAGTGGCCCCCAGATGCACAACTGTCCCAGCGGTTAGACTGCACGAGCGGTCCGAAGCGACTCGTATCTAAGGATCCGAACTAACCTGTTGGGAATTATATAAAATTAGCTCGTTTGGTGGTTTTTCAGTGCCTGAAAATACCCAAATCTCTTCAACTCTAAATCACACTTAGACGGCATCTCTTCACACAATTCCTGCAAGGTCTATATACAAGCACAGGTAAAGAAGTTTCATTAATACATACTTGTAAGAAATATGCTCATGAAAAGGCTGTAAATATCATACGACGTTAGTGATAAATTATATACAATATGTATAAATTTAAAGGCTAAATCACCATATGTCCAACTAAAGTCCATTATTTTTTTATCTCCTTCCTATACATCAGTCATCCTACAAGGAAGTGGCGGGCTCGTAGAATAGGCTAATGAAAGGATGAAATTATGAGACGATGAGAAAATATTTCATGTGCAAGATTTCATAACCTGTATTTGGCCTGGTTGCATAGTTCTCAAGGGCGTAACTGCATGATACCAATAATTACCATTAGTGACAACAGCCGAACTTAAGACAAAGAGCGTGTCTATTCCACTGATGGACCTGAGGCAAGACGGTGAAGTCAGATAGTTGACCCATGCTGGTTTGGCTGCGGGCCGCGTGAGATATGCATGGAGTGAAGGGAGGAAGGTCATGGAAGTGGCCAAGGGTTCACATGGTGTGAGTAGGGTATGCAGCAACAACGAAGGTATGAAGGAACGGGTTCAGGTTCATGCTGGCGTCACTGAAAATGTCTTGGGTTGGGTACCCGCGATGGGCAGTAAGTTGGGGCCGACAGGGAGGTCTTTGCTACGCGGTGTCGGGGCAGCGGACGAACACACTAAGGCTAGCAATGGAAACTGTAGATGTTATTTCCCGAGTGAGTGAAACATCGAGAAAAAAAGATTCATAAATCTTTCTGAAATATTGTATGTGATGAGGCGGAATGTATGCGGCGAGGCAGGCAAGATGGTATTTAAGAAAAGAGAATCAGCAGAAACAAAAGGAGTTTGAAGATGGGGCAAACTGAACACAGTACTCGGATATTACAGTGTTCGTCAATGAACCAAATTGCTAAATCTTCGAGTGTTCAACGATGAACCAAATTACTAATGCTTTGAAAGCTTCTGATGGTCGACTAGGACAATAAAACTTCGAGTTCTACTTGTTCCCTCCACTTCTGACACACATATATCTCCTTTGTCAACTTTTCCTCACTCATTCTCCCAATATGTCCAAACCATTTCAATACACCCTCTTCTGCTCTCTCTCTGCTACACCCTTTCTATTAGCACACCTCTCTCTTACACTCTTTACTTAATCAAACTACTTCACACCACTTATTACCCTCAAACATTTCACTTCCAACCTCTTTTGTACAACCCTATCTATAGTCCATACCTCTCAGCTATATAATATTGTTGGTATAACTATTCCTTCAAAAGTACCCATTTTTGCCCTCACAGATAATGTTCTCTCTTTCCAAACATTCCTCAGCGCTCCAAGGACTTTCGCTCCCTCCCCCACCCTATGACTTTCCGCTTCCATTCGTTGCCAAGTCTACTCCCAGATATCTGAACCACTTCACTTCCGCCAATTTTTCTACATCCAAACTTATATCTTTTTTTTATCTTTTTACCAGACTACCCACTCGCAATTACATTCTCTTGTCAAGTTACACTTTTTTTTTTATCAGACAACCCAGTCGTTGGCCAATCAGGCCTCCTGTTGTCTGTCTTTCTCATGTAAATTTGTCCCTCTACCCTGTTGAACCTAATAAACTTGTTCTTATTCACATTCACTCTCAACTTTCTCCTTTCACACACTCTTGCAAACTCAGTTAACAACTTTTGCAGCTTCTCATTCAAATCTGGCACTAGTGCTGTTTCATCAGTAGACAACAACTGGCTCACTTCCGGGCACTCCAATTCCCCAGTCTGCATACTCGCCCCTTTCTACAAGACTCTTGCATTTCCCTCCCTCACCATCCCACCTATTAACACAAAGCTACCATGGTAACATTACACACCCTTGCCGCAGACCAATTTTCACTTGGAACCATTCACTCTCCCCTCTTCCTACTCGTACACATGCCTTACACCCTTAATAACAACTACTCACACCTAGCAACTTACCTCTTACACCAAATATTCTTAAGACCTTCCACAAAGCATCTCTATCTACCCTATCATACGCCTTCTCCAGATCCATAAATGCCACATACATTTCCATCTGTTTTTCTAAGTATTTTTCACACACATTCTTCAAAGCAAACACCTGATCCATACATCCTCTACCACTCCTGAAACCGCACTGATCCTCTCCAGTCTGATGCTCTGTAAAATGTACATGCCTTCACCCTCATAATCAATACCCTCCTATACAACTTACCAGGTATACTCAATAAACTTATACCTCTGTAGTTTGAACGTTCACCTTTATCTCCCTTGCCTTTATACAAATGGCACTATATATGTATTCTGCCAATCCTCAGGCACTTCACTATGATCCATACATATAATGAATATCCATACCAACCGATCAACAACACAGTCACCTTTCTTAATAAATCTAACTGAAATACATCCACTCCAGCCACCTTGCCACATTTCATCTTATGCAAGGCTTTCACCGCCTGTTCTCTTTTCATCAAACAACTCTCCGTGACTAGCTTACTCCGCATACCATCCTGACCAAAACACCCTATATCTGCCACTTTATCATCAAACATTTATCAGTACTTCAAAATACTCACTCCACCTCCTCCTCACTACCTGTTATCACTTCCCCTTTTGCCCCCTTCACCGATGTTCCCATTTGTTCTTTTGTCTTTTGCACATTTTTTCCCCTTCTTCCAAAACATCTTTTTATTCTCCTTAGAGTTTAATGATGCTCTATCAACATAACTTTCAATTACCCTCTTTCTCAACTCCTGCACCTTCCTCTTGACCTCCTGCCACTTTCTCTTATACAGCTCCCAATCATTTGCACTCCTTCCTTGAAAGTACCATCCAAACGCCTATCTTTTCTCTTTTACTAACAACTTTACTTCTTCATCCCACCGCTTACTACCATTTCTTATCTGCCCACCTCCGATCTTCATGCCAGACGCATCTCTTCCACATGCCATCACTGCTTCCCTAAATACATCCCATTCCTCACCCTCTCCCCTCACTTCATTTGCTATCATCTTTTGCCATTCTACATTCAGTCTCCTAGTATTTCTTAACACAAACAAGTATCTTTTCCAAGCTCACTTACTCTCACCACTCTCTTCTCCCCAACATTCTCTTATTTTTTGAATATCTCTAAAAATCTTCACCTTCACCTCCACAAAACAATGATCAGATATCCAACCAGCTGCCCTTCTCAGCACATTTACATCCAAGAGTCTCTCTTTTACATGCCTTTCAATTAATACATAATCTAATAATGCTCACTGACCATTACTCCTTCTCACATATGTATACTTGTGTATACATGTATCTCTCTTTTTAAACCAGGTATTCCCAATCATCAGTCTTTTTTCAGCACACAAATCCACAAGCTCTTCACCATTTCCAGTCACAACACTGAATACCCCTGTATGCACCAATTATACCCTCAACTGCCACATTACTCACCTTCACATTCAAATCAGCTGTCGCTAATAATTGGTATCATGTACCAAAACTGCTGACACACTCACTCAGCTGCTCCCAAAACACTTGCCTCATGATCTTTCTTCCCATGACCAGGTACATGAGCATCATAATCACCCATTTCTCGCCATCCACTTTCAGTTTTACCCACATCAATCTAGAATTTACTTTCTTACGCTTCATCACATTCTCCCAAAGCACTTGCTTCAGGAGTAGTGCCACTCCTTCCTTAGCTCTTGTCCTCTCCCCAACCCATGACTTTACTCACAAGACGTTTCCAAACCTTTCTTCCCCTTTACCCTTGAGCTTTGTTTCACTTAGAGCCAGAACATCCAGATTTCTTTCCTCAAATATATTACCTACCTCTCCTTTCTTCTAATCTTGGTTACATCCACACACATTCAGACACCCCAGTCTGAGTCTTCGAGGAGGATGAGCACTCCCCGCTTGACTCCTTCTGTTTGCCCCTTTAGAAATTGTATATATATATATATATATATATATATATATATATATATATATATATATATATATATATATATATATA
>JAYMFT010279232.1:0-10514 GCA_038088735.1 Panulirus argus | reverse complement strand
TCTCTCTCTCTCTCTCTCTCTCTCTCTCTCTCTCTCTCTCTCTCTCTCTCTCTCTCTCTCTCTCTCTTTCTTCTCCCCTCTCCCACCTCACCTTTCCATGATCCTTCGAAGTTGGTTAAGAGAGTCCGTACTGGAAGGTTAGCAAACCTGAGCACCAGCAAAGCAGAGAGAGATTCAACCACGCTCTTACCATTCTTATATATATAGATTTCGACTCATGGGTCGAACAGTGATTCGAAACATTTCCCCCCATCTTTAGTTCGGACTGTTCCATTCGGTGACGAGGACTACGCTACTATTCATATAAAGATCTCGACTCCGGGATCGGATCGGGATTCGAACCCCTCCCCCAAATTTTTTTATCCCTTTTTCCCCGAGATATAACAACAAGAGTTCATTTAGTGTTGCTCTGAAGGGTTGCAATGTTCGACCATTGCCGTTTGGGAAGAATTCATGAACGATGATAACATCCTTACTGATTTCATGAACGAAAACGTCCATATTAAGATCATGAAATGTAACATCCTGATGACTTTATACACATCATTATTGATTTCATGAACGAGAATATCCATATGCAGATCATGAACGATAACATCTTTATTGACTTCATGAATAGATAACATATTTGATATCATGAACAGATAACATCTTCATTAATTTCGTAAACGATAAGAACCATACTAAATTTATGACCGATTTCATCCTTATGGACTTTATGGACAAAAACATGCTTATCGATTTCATGAACATATAACATCTTTATTTATTTCATGAACGATAACATCCTTACTGATTTAGTGAACAAACCTCTTTATTTCATTCATGGACGACAACAGTTTATTGATTTCATGAATGATAACATCGTTATTGATTTTCTGAACGAGAATTTCTATATTGATTTCATGAATAATAGTCTCTATTGAATCCATGAACAATAACCTCCATAACATATTCATTGATTTCTTTTTCATACTTGATCGTAGTTTCCCGCATCTGCGATGTAGCAACAAGAACAGGCGAAGAAAGGCTGCATTCGCTCACATCCGTTCTCTAGCTGTCATGTATAATGTACCGAAACCACAGCTCCCTGTCTACATCTAGGCCCCGCAGACCCTTCCGTGGTTTACCCTAGAAGCTTCACATGCCCTAAGTCAGACCATTGACAGCACGTCAATCCCAATACACCACATCCTTCCAATTTACTCTACCCTGTGCATGCCTCTCACTCTCCTGTATATATCAGGGCCTCGATCGCTCAAAATCTTTTTTAACTCATCCTTCCATCTCCAATTTGGCCTCCCCGTTCTCCTTGTTCCCTTCACTTCTGACACATATATCCTCTTTGTCAACCTTTCCTCGCTCAGTTCTCTCAGTACGTCCAAATCATTACACCACAACCTCTACAGCTCTCTCAACCACACCCTTTTTATCACCACACATCTCACACTTACCCTTACATTATTTACTCGATCAAACCACCTCACGCCACTTATTGTTCTTAAACATTTCCTTTCCATCACATCCACCCTCCACCGTGCAACAATATCTCTAGCCCATGTCTCGAATCCTTATGATATTGTTGGAACTAATCCTTCAAACATGCCCATTTTTGCTCTTCGAGGTACCGTTTTCTCTTTCCACACATTCGTCAGCACTCCCTGAACCTCCGGCTCCTCACCTAACTTGTAACTCACTTTCGCTTCGATGTTCCTTTGGCTGCCAAGTCTGCTCCTAGATATCTAAAAGACTTCACTTACTCTAAGTTTTCTCTATTCAAACTCACAACCCAACTAACCTGTCCCTCATCTCTCCTAAACTTAATGACCTTGCTTTTATTCTCATCTGTTTTTGACTTTCTCCTTGCACACACTCTTCCAAACCAGGGCAAAAATTTTTGCAGTTTCTCACTAGAATCTGCCACCAGTACTGTATCATCGGCAAACGATTGCTTTACTTCCCAGGACCTCTCATCCTCCACAGACTGCATACTCGCTCTTCTGTGCAAGAATTTTGCATTTACCTCCTCCACCTTCCAATCCATAATCAAATTGAGCAGCTATGGTGATTTCACACAACACTGCCACAGAGCAGGCTTTACTTGGAACCTCTCTTACTAATCGTTCACATGCCTTACCCTCTTTATGAAAACCTCTCACTGCTTCTAGCAGCTTTCCTCCCACACCGAATATTCTTAAGACATTCCGCAAGGCATCTCTGTCAACCCTACCATATCCTTTTTCCAGATCTATAAATGCCACACGTAAATCTATCTGTTTCTCTTAGCATTTCTCACACACATTCATTAAAGCAAACACCCGATCCACACATCCTCTACCAGTTCTGAGACCGCGCCGCTCCTCTCCAATCTGATGCTCTGTACATGCCTTAACCCTCCCAATCATTACTCTCCCATACAACTTACCAGGTATACTTTACAAACGTATACCTCTATTATAGTTTGAACACCCAAAGCTCGCTTTCATAAAGTTGCACTATACTTGCATTCCGCCAATATTCAGGCACCTCACCACGATCCATACATACAAAATCCTTACCAACCAATCGAAAGCACTGTCACTGTCATCCCCTTTCTTAATACGTTCAACTGCAATGCCATTCATTCCTACCGCCTTGTCACATTTCATCTTACTTAAGGCTTTCGCCATCTCTTCTCTCTCTCATTTCGCATAACACCCTTACCCAAACATCCTATATCTGCCTCTCTATCACCAAACACATTCAACAGTCCTTCAAAATACTCACTCTATCGCCTCCTCACTTCATCACTACCTGTTATCGCTTCCTCTTTTGTCCCCTTCACCGATATTTCTATTTGTTCTCTTGTTTTTCGCACATTATTTACCTCCTTCCAAAACATCATCATCTCCCTAAAGTTTACTGATAATCGCTCACTCCAACTCTCATTTGCCCTTCATTTTGATCAAAGAGAAGTCAGCGCTCGACCTCACTCTGATGAGCCATCTGCGTTTAAACCCCTCGACCTGTCTGACTAGAGTGAAGCGATCAACCCAATGTTGATCAGCCATCAACACGCCCCCTTTCATTCTCTGATCCCAATTGAGGGTTCGACCCTCAGCGGATGAGTGAGATCCTAACGCTCGACCCAAAAGCGTAGAACGGCGTACTCGAGAAAGTACCCACTGGCAAATCTGACAGAAAAGTTACATCTTTTGAAATTGAACTTTCGTCCAATTATGCAGAGGATTAATGTTCCCCAGGAGTATTAAATGTAAACTCTTTATTGCTGTGAAACTGTAGGGTCGTCATTAGTACGTCTAAGTAAAATGTCAAAGAAGTGTTATTGACACATCTCGCTTTACTCGTACGAAATCTCTCAAGTTTTTCAATTCTTTTAAGATGTGTCAAAGAAACCCGTAGAGTTGGCTTCACAGTCTGAGATTTCTTTCCTTTGGAAGGTTAGAGAAACTAACTGTTTATAGAAGTGATATGATCCTCGTGCGTATGTATGTACTGACACATGTTTGTGCTTATATCTGTGTAAGTGCATGCGTGTGTATATGTTTTTATATATGTATATCAATTTCCTTTACTCTGTCAGTCTCTCTCTCTGATGACAGACAAATCTCAATATGAACATTATCATTAGTAATATTTCATACTACTTTGTCACTTATGATAAGATGGTTATTATTTTATTCTTAATGGGACCAGAAACACTACTTTTTCGTCCGAAAGAATTTACGGCTTTGGAGTTTAATGCCAGTCGACTCCTGTTAATAATATAGCCCAAGCAATCCTCTTCTTAAAGAACAAAAAAAGAATTTTGAAAGGAAAGGCCAAGGCAGTAACCAGTTCCAAATTACAGTCATTCTAGACTGGTAAACCATTATCTCAGTTAATTTCCCTCGATGTCAACAGCCATTAGCATTGCCGGCCGCTGACACAGAAATTGGTGCATGGCGGCGTCTTGATGAAGACCAGGTCCGCTGTTGGCTGACACTGAGTGGTGGCTCCACTTTTCTCTCTCGACACCATTCTAAACCGGACTCCTCTTCCTCCTCCTTCTCCTCCTCCTTCATTTGTCTTCCAGTGATTTTCGAGAATTCATAGACTAATCCGCCTCAATAGGTCGGACGAGTTGCTGAAAGCAGTATTAATTCAAAAGAGCATTTCTTAGGCGATTTCTGTTTTCATTACTTTCAGGGAATGAATTGCCTCGTTTCTGTCTGCTGGTTCTATCGTTGACTGCAGCTTGAGCAGAACCGACCGTTAATAGCTATTAGGAATATTGTGGTCCGCCAGAATCTCAAATAGTATTGGGAAGATTCAAAGTTTGAATTAAGTATAAAGTAGTCGTATGGAAGTGATTTATAAGTTTCTTTTTGTGTGTGTGTGTGTTCAGCTGAAAGCCGATGGTGCACTTGCATTCATCGGTAGCAGTGAATCGGCATCTTACCGTCGTCCCTTATTTGTGCCATCCTCAGTAGCTTGGCCTTGCCATCATCATCTGAGGATTTCCCATCACGGGAGATAGGTCTGTCACCATCATCAGTATCACCATCAAGGGTTTTAGCTCATCACTATCAAGGATTTGAACTTCCACACAATCAACGCCTGTCGCGATGTCCCTTGCTTACGCTGTCAGGATGTTGAATGTTGTCCAGGTACTTCATTAATGACCACTTACACTCTCGCCCTTAAACACCAATTAGGGGTGCCGGCCTACTCTTTTAATCTAACCCCTTAAAGGTCAGGTTAAAGGGTCTGATCGTCATCCCTAAGGGTTGTACCGTCGTGGTCAAGGGATTCAGGATCCACGAGTTCTTTACAATACCCTGGACTAGGTTGAACATTCCTCCGGACAGCTATTATTATAGATGACTAGGAGCAAGTCTCTCTCTGTCCTGCACACGCCGACTAAATCAACTCATTCCAGGGTTATACACTGGTTCCCCTTATACTTTAACCCCCACTTATATATATATATATATATATATATATATATATATATATATATATATATATATATATATGATTGGTGCACTTAGGATCCCGGATGTACATGAGAATGGGGAAAACTCATCTTGTTTTGTACTGAAAGAGAAATGTTTATGGGGACCTCTCTCATTTTTCAGTAATCTCGCTGTTTTTTCAATGTAATTTTTTTCAAATGGTTAAAAAAAAAACGTTCATACAGACGTAAGTGGTTTAGTGGGGTTGTGCTGATCGACAGGCGAGCAGAGAATTTTCCTTGACATGAAGTGACAGAAATGGTAGGGGTAAAACGTACCCTAGTCATGGCCATCGCGAGTGAAAGGAGAAAAACGTGAAAGAATGAAAAGATTTAATTAGGGTTCCGAAAGTGTTCGTAGACCGGACACTTAAAGAAAGAAAGGTTATAAGAAAATAGACGAAGGGAGGATATTCTTGTATATGAGTGTGCTGAGAGGGGCAGCAGGTGGAACGAGTGATCACTCCTCCGTGGAGGCAAGTGTGAAACTCTTATGGGTTTATGAAGGAGTTGGGAAGTAAGGCCAGTGTGCTGAGATGTCAAGGGGAGACTGAGTGACAATTGACATTGGGTGAGATTAAAAGGAATCAGAGAAATGGGTGAGGAGTGGAAGGCTAACAAGGAAGCATTTCACATGTGAGTGTGAAGCGTTGCGGCATATGGAAGGTAGGATATAGAAGTGCGAGATGGGATGGTACATGACAGAGATAAGAAGTGTTGATGCTACTGAGAGAGAAAAGCGGGATGTAAGGATGATACCTACAGGGAAGGAGTGCATACGACTGGGAGGAGTACATGAGAAAACGTCAAGAGGTCAAGAGGAGGTAACGGAACTAAGAAAGTGGGCAGATGAGAGACAGGTTGAGAGTGTATCAAGGAACTCCAGAGATAAAGTGATTGGAAGAAGGTGAACAGAGTAGGGAGAACAAAAGCACAGAAGGTGGCGATTGTCAGGAATGCGGATGAAGAAGTGGACACAGCCGAGATGTGAGGAAGAGATGAGTGAGTTTCTGAAGGACAGATCAATGCGTTCGATGTCATACACTAAAGTGCGCGCCGTGTGTTTAGCAACAGGTGCCATGCCGAGTTCGAGAGTCATGGAAAATGTTATGGTGGAAGGAGAAAGAGGCGGTGGAGGCATTGCGTAAGATGAAGCATTGCAGAACGGCTGGAGCAGATGATCTTGCATTCGAATTCTTTGAGAAAGCAGATGTCAGTGCTGCTGATTGGTTAAAGCTGTTCGACGTTTTTATGGCCCAAGATGACGACGTTACAGAGGACCAGGTAAAATGCACGCACGGTGCCCTTACATTAGGGAAAGGCGGACAAATATGAATGTTCGAGCTTACAGAGGCGCAAGTCTATTGAGTATAACCGGTAAGGTATGTGGGAGAGTAGTGTTTGAGAGGTTGGTGACATGCGCGGGTGCATCTGACTAGGAGGAGGCAATGTGGATTCAGAAGTGGAAAAGGGTGTGTGGACCAGGCGTCTGCTTGAAAGAATCTGAGCTGAAGATATCTGGAGAGAAAGAGAGAGGGGGATTTGTATATAGCATTTATGGAACTGGAGATGGATAGAGTATGATAGTTGACAGAGCTGCCTCTTGGAACGTGTTGCGAATATATGGCATGGAGGGAAAGCTACTAGGTGCAGTGATGTGCTTCTAGTGTTACGGATATATATATGGTGTGGAGGGAAAGCTAGTAAATGCAATGATGAGCTTTTATCGGAAGAGTAAGGCTTGTGGGCTTATAGGTGGGGAGGAGAAGCGATTCCCAGTGAAGAGTGGGTCTGCGTTACGACTAAGCGAAGTTCTGCTGGTGGGCTAGGAAACACTTCTGGTGCGCTCGTCTTGAGGGCTGGGCTGGTGAACGATTATAATTGGCTGATGAACAGATTTGGTGGTTTGGTCGTGAAGGCTGGGCTCGTTCAACAGTTCTGGTGGCCCGGTGAACATCTCAGCTGGGCTGATATACTGTTCTGGTGCGTTGGTGAACAGCTCTAGTGGACTGATAGAACAGCTTTGGCAGTGCTGTTGAGACTGGTTGTCTGGACGACAGAGACGTGTAAAACCTTTCCCAACTCAACAAGAGAACATGTTTCAAAGAAAGACTTAAATCGAGTGTTAAACCACAAAAAAATATTTCACACACTCCCCATTTTGGTCAAGGCAAAGGCTAACTACCCCACGTGACATCCTATCGCTGTTTCCATCGATAAATCTACACACCTCCATAAATGCGTTGGCCTGTTATGAAAATTCATGTAGATATATACCGTACTTAAACATGAGGCCGATGCTGAACAAGTAGGTCGTTTCTCTTGTAATATCACACACATCACTTCTCGTACACTTGACTGCTACAGCGGACGCGATGTGTATAGCGTGCCATTCGCTCCCTAATAGAAGATTCTACCATCCCCCCAAACCCCCATCAATTCTTCGGCGAATCGGTTATCTATTCCTGAAGCGGGTGTCGAAAGTTGCCAATCGGCCATTCAGATGCGCCTCAGACACCGTCGCCATCTAAATCAAACAGTTCCAGGTCGAGGTAGTGTCCATCATCCCAGTTTATTTATACAGTCTCTTAATTCCTCGCGGACGACCCCACTCGTCGGCGCTGTATGGGGCCCTTCGCCACCCGCAGGGGAGACTGGGCGGCCGGGTGGGTGGCAGTGGGTGGGCCCAGGGTGGGTGGCACAGACTTTGGCAGAGGGAAGGGGGCTTGGGGAGGTGTGTGTGTTCGTGTGTGTGGGATGGTGGTGGCAGTAGGAGGGAAATGGGAAACTTTAGAGTAGTGGTGGCAGAGAGGGTGGACTAGGGAGGTGTGTGGGGGGATTATGGGATGGTGGTGGAAGTGGGGCGCTATTGGATGGTGGCACTACAACGGGTGTAGGGGAGGTGGCAGTAGGAGGGGCTCTGGGATGGTGGCAGTGGGTGGAAAATGGGGAGGTGGAGGATGGTGTTAATGTGCAGTGAAGGCGTTTTGGTATTTGCCGATAAGGGGCGAAGAAATAAATATTTTCCACAAAGATGCGGAAAAATGAAAACAGAATTATTGAAAATAGATGTCAATCAATATACGAAAATAAGAGAATAGTTTCAGGTCAGTGGTGATGATTCATAAAGATGGAGGTAATTGGGGAACTCATTAACGAAGCGTAAATTAGTCAGACAGACATTAATGATCTCTTGGATGACATAAGTAAATAGTAAATGAAAGTGGAAAGCAGGGACAAGTGAGAAGGAAAAACAAAGTGATAGTAAATGTACAAGACAAGGTAATAATGAAAGGAAAAATATGATAGCTTTAGTGAAGCTAGAAACGTGTAGGTGGAGTTGACAGGACCGGGAAAGTAACCAGAAAGAGAAGGTGAAAACTGAAGAAAGAAGAGGGTGTTGTGATTCGTTCATGAAGAAAATGGGTGAATTGAATGCGTACGAAAATGGCTCTATACAGAAGAGGGCAAGGTTTCTTGATTTTGGATATTCAGTTACTGAGATTTTGTGGGACAGTGTCATGAGATGAATTATCAACAGTAACATGAGATTAGATGATTCTGTATGATATGTCCAGATAAGGTGGTTCTGTGTAGTGACATGTCTAGATGAGTTGGTTCTTTGTCATGTGTCACCGTAAGATGATACTGTGCAGTGACATATCCAGATGACGTGATTTTGTCCTGTGACATGCTCAAATGGGATGATTCTAAGAGGTGACATATCCATATGAGATGATTCGAGCTTTGGTGACCAAAGAAATGTTTTTAGTTCAGACTATGACCTAGGAAGCAAAGCATACGAAGGGGTCAAGGAAATAATCCTAGAAAAGATGAAAAGAACGATTCCAGTTAGAAAACAGAAGTAGGGAAGACCGTGATTCTGACATGATTTACGGCCGTAATTCACGAAATTTAAAAAGATGATTATATCTGGACTGAGAACGCTTAGGAATGAGGGATGTTACTGTTGGTATAGGTTATAAAAATAACGGTAAGATAAAACGTGTTTAGGGCAGGTTTAAAAGAGTAGAGGTATATACGTTGAGGGGAATGATCTCAGTATTTTGTATTTGCAGCAAATAAGACAAAATATTCTAAGTGGGTTAAGACATTGGATGATGTGACGTCAGACAGACTAGCACTTCAGAGTATTGTCAGAATCAGTCAAGGAAGATGTAATCTGTCATGCAAGTAAAGTTAACTGTTTTCAAGTTTACACTCATAATAGGAAAGGCGTAACACACTATAATCCCTGTATAAGGAGTTCTGGTTCATAAGGTAGTAACTTATACGACACCACCTGGGCATCTTCTGCCATACTGATAGAATACTGGTATTTGATATCTGTAGGTACTTGTTAGTATTAATTTGTCATTTGCATTACATCTCACGTATTTTTCTTTTTTTCCATAAGTTCCTCCTCTGAAGAACGGATTATGATCATTCCCTTTGGTATGAAAGTACTGCATAGCAATTTTCAACTTGGAACACTGTTGGGACAGTGTCCTTAAACATTCCTAAGTACCTTTCTGTGAGGTAATTTACTTCACATATAGGTACTTTGTACTTGCTGTCTTACGGACTCACAGCCTCTTGGAGTAGTTTGTGTGTCTGTGTGTCTGTCTGTCTGTCTGTCTGTCTCTCTCTCTCTCTCTCTCTCTCTCTCTCTCTCTCTCTCTCTCTCTCTCTCTCTCTTTTAATGCGTGTTTTGCTTTTTCATATAGCAGATTAGATCCTCTAACAGGCAGTAGTTCGTACATTTTGTATTCATACTCTTGCCATACATGGCAGACCGGCAGCTGTATGTAGTGTATGGATTGAGGTGGGGGAGGAGGAATCTTCCTTGGGGCTATTACGTTGGGAGATGAAGCCCTGTCAGGGTTGAGGGAGTGTATCACTCACATCACAGTTCAGGGAGGAAGGATAAGGCAATACGTCTATCCTTATCTCTCGTCACGGAGGCTGTCCAAGATTCATCAGTGACGGAGACAGTATCGTTTTAACGCTGTTCTTTGCTAGCCATCATTGGACACTCTCATCTCAGCCATGGGCAGAAGGGGATGGTCAGACGAGGGTCAAGGATCACGATAAGATAATGTATAACACGCAGTGATTCATTTATTGGTACTTGACCTCCTTCACTTTACTGATCTCATATTTGAATGCTTTTGTAATGATTAATGTTTACGTCGTTGTCTGCACATTATGATTAATCTGTGATTACACATCTGGTGTAGGTTATGGTATACATGTATCTATCTACCTACCTATCTGTCTGTCTATCTATCTATCTATCTGTTAATCTATCTATCTATCTATCTGTCTATCTATCTATCTATCTATCAAATCTATCTATCTATCTATCTATCTATCTATCTATCTATCTATCTATCTATCTATCTATCTGTCTATCTATCGATCTATCTATCTATTTATCTATCTATCTATCTATCTATCTATATATCTATCTATATATATATATATATATATATATATATATATATATATATATATA
>JAYMFT010279221.1:0-10514 GCA_038088735.1 Panulirus argus | reverse complement strand
ATATATATATATATATATATATATATATATATATATATATATATATATATATATATATATATATATATATAGCAATTAAATTTATTTCGACACTTCGTACAACAATTTATAAATATGGTTCACCTGTCCATCATACAATATCAACGCCAGATGAAACGACACAATGGATTCATTAAGATACTGTACACATACCACACGGCACGTCCTGCGGCAGCCGACCCAGTAGAAAAGAGGATTAGAGACACAGAAAGGTCCCTTGCGAGGCCTTGACTGCTGCAGCTCAGAATCACAAAACCTGCAGAAAGGTCACTGTGTCTTACGGCGTGTGCCTGCAGTGCGTAAAAGACAAGACGATGAAGGTGATGCAGAGGAGGGGGAAGACCACGAGAGGTGATAGGAGACAGTCTCTAGAGGAGGTGCAGAGTCTCAGGGGGAAGGGGGTACTGTGTCTGGAGACGCGGAATTTGTCTAGTGTTGGCGATGGGTGATTGTGAGGATGAGTGTCTGTGAGGAGGGAGTTTCATGTGGAGCCGATGCTGGGAGGTGTTCTCACGGGGTCATGGCAGGGTCGTTAGCTCAGGGTGCACCCTCCGTTACCCTGCAGCTGGTACCTAAGGGATGTACTAGGATCGTGAGTCTATCCACTCACTTCTCTCCGGTGGGGTGTCTCCGGAGTCTTAGGGGAGGTCGGCTGGTGTATCAGACGGGGTCATCCACTTGCTCAGTAGGGGTGAGGACTGGACTGGAAGGAGGGGGAGGACTGGGCTGGAAGGTGGGGGAGGACTGGACTAGAAGGTCATCATTATTTTCATTTTGATCGTATTTGATGATGGGGTAAACCCTCTCGCACTGCACTTCAAGGGGGTAGCACAGACTGTGCACCAGGGCGTCTGGCTACATTAAAGGGGACATATTTCACGTCACTGTCGAAGGGCGCCACTGATGGGGCAACTGATCATTTCAACTGCCGAATTCTCATCGCCTGAACAGGGAGTTCTCATCTCAGCTTGGGAGTTCTTAGCTCTGTTGAGGAGTTCTCACCTCAGCTAGTGAGTTCTCATATAAGTTGGGGAGTTCTCATCTCGGCTGGTTGCTTCCCGCCTAAGCTGGGGAATTCTCGGATACTAAGCACGGAAGTCGGCAACCCTGCAAAGCGAGGGTCCTTCGTGACGTCAAAAGGGGAGTCCAACCCACTTCCAAATCTGAGGGATTCCCAAACATTAAAGGGGGATGCATCATCTCCTTGAAGAGGTTCTTGGGGGTAGGGAGCGTTAAGGGGGATGTCCCAGTTCCTTAAAGAGATTCTGGTAGCCGTGAGGAGATACCTTACCCCTTAGAGAGATCCTGGGGCGTGAAGGGAGATATTTCATTCCCTTAAAAAAAGTCCAAGGGCATTAAGGAGGATGTCTCATCCCCGTAAACAAGTTCTGGGATGTTAAAGGAAGATATCTTATCTCCTTACAGAGGTCCTTGGACTTGATGAGAAATGTCCCACCCAGCTTGAAAGAGATTCTGGGGCATACTGGGGGTGTCTCACCCACTTAAAGAGGGTCTGGGGGGAAGGCGCTTTTAAGGGGGATGTCTCATTCCACAGTAGGACTCACGTGGCCTAGTACCGGAGATGTTTAACCTTTAATAGATCCTTCCCTACCGTAGCCCGCCCAACGCACAGCCCGCCGCCGTATTGGTGACCACGATCACAGGGTTGCAGTGTGAAGGCGTACCTCACGGCGTTATTAACAGCGAAGAGTCAGTCTCCTCCTGTGGAGCAGTTGGACGGGAATGGGAGGAGGTATAGACTGGGCTCTGGGTACATTATGAGCGTGAGTAAATGAGTAGGACTGGGTATACAACGAGTGAGATTAGATGCACAATGAGTAGCTTTCGGTATACAGTGAGTGAGATTCAATGTACAATGAGTAGGTCTCGATATACAATAAAAAGAATACAAAGGAATACAAAGGAATTCATACAGCAACAGACCATTGGGTCCTCTCAAGACTGTTTGTGGTGGTGGAAGATATCAGAGACTCAGAGATTAGTGTGGTAAATTTTAGACGGCATATAGGTAATTCAAAGAGCATAACCTGCAAATTGTCAATGTGACTAAGGAGGCGCAAATAATGTAAGTCATGGCCTGGAAGCGAAATGGTTATCAAGTCTATTCTTAAACGTGTTTCTAGTCCTGCTTTCAACCACTCTACTTGGCAAATCGTTCCATAAGTCAACAATCCTGTTGAGGAAAAAGTACTTCGCCTCATTCGAGGCAAAATGTTTACCCACGAGTTTGTATCCATCACTACGAGTGAAATTAGACGAGTCAAGTCTTAAGGAACTTAGCAGATCAAGATTATCAAAGCCTTTGATAACTTTGAACATTTGTATCAAATCACCTCTTAACCTTCTTCTGCAAGCTGAATAGATTCATGTCGTCCAATCTGTTCTCGCAGGATTTGCTTCTCGGTCTGGGAATCATCTTGGTAGTACGACGCTGTACTATCTCCATTCTGTCTATGTCTTTCTTTAGGCTGGGTGACCAAAACGGAACACAGTATTTCTGATGTACACAAACAAACAAAAAAAACTGAGTTATAAAGAGCAAGGATGACTTCCCTGGACTTACATGCGAAGGCCCTACCAATGAATCTAAGAATTTTGTTCTCTCTTTACACTACTCTTGTGCACTGTATACTTGCATTCAGATCACCAAAGATTATTATGCTCATGTATTTTTTCCTCATTTACCTTTTACAGTTCAACAGAATTCATTCTGCAGCTCGCCTCTTCGTTTTTACTACTGATATGTAAAACTTTGCACTTATCGATATGAAAATTCTTACGCCCAGTCCATCAATCTGTCTATGTCAGTTTGAACCTGAAGACGGTAAGTTCATTTGCAATTTTATTTCCTAATTTTGTATCATCAGCGAATTTTGATATCTTGCAATCGCAACCCATTATCATTAACATGTATATGAGAAAGAGAACCGGTTCCAAGAGAGAACCTTGTGGCACTCCACTTGTTACATCTAACCATTATGAGGCTAGACCATCAATCATAACTCTTTGTTTATGTCCATTCAGTCAGTCTCCTCTCCACTGAAGGATAACCCCATCAACGCCATGTGAATTCATTTTTGCTAGTAACCTCTGATACGGAACTTTATCGAAAGCTTTTTGACTATCTAGACAGATAACATCAACTACTTTACTTTCGTCACACGTGTTGATTACATCATAACAGAAATCAAGCAGATTTATCAAACAAGAGCGATATCGTCAAAAACCCTGCTGAGACTCGTTTATTAAGTGGTGGTCCCCTAAATGGTTTACAATTCTAACTCGAACGATCGTTTCCATTAGTTTTCCAACGACAGACGGTAAGCTAATAGGACCATAATTTCCGGGCAGTGACGTACTACCCTTTCTAAATTAGTGGGAGTGGGTGTAAAATAAGTAGGATTAGGTGTGAAGTTAGAAGGACTGGGTGTCAAATCATTAGGATTGGGTGTACAATGCCCTGTGGTACGTATATCAGCCGATGTTCATTGCCGTTACGGGAGACGATGATGAGGTTGATATGTGTGTGTGTGTGTGTGTGTGTGTGTGTGTGTGTGTGTAATTACCTATTTGTACTGTTCGGGGGAGGGGGAGTTTTACACTTGTGGGGCCTCATTTCTTGAACATTCTCTTCTATCATACAACTTCTTACATCAATTTATGCTCACTACGTTAACCATGTCCTCTGTCACTCTATACCATTCATTCACCACTTTTGTTACTAAAAAGGTATTTCTTTAAATCCTTTTTGTCAAGTTTCTTGCTTAATTTCACGTTATGTCCTCTGGTTGCTCTATCCCTACACGTCTTGAAGACACGTTCACTGTCCACGTCATCATCGCTGTTTGATAAGACTGTGATCAGGTCAACCCTCACTCACTTAAAGTCTGCAGCTTTTATTCTGGTACTAACATTGTAGCCCTCCTTTGGACCTTTTCTATTAGCTCTTTGTGCTTCTTCAGGTGCGGTGACCACGTGCGTTATATTCTAGTTTTGGCCATATGTAGGATATGAGCAGGTTGCTAAATGTTCCCTTAACCATTAGCGTACTTGAAATCTAATCTAGCATTGTCTTGTTAAATATTCTCCTAATACGGGACTCCAGTAACAAGTTAGGGACAATGTTCACTCCCAAAGTACTTCGCACACAAAGAATCCTAAAGCTTATTTTCTGCTATATAGCTATCATACTGAGGCCGTCTTT
Source organism: Panulirus argus (assembly GCA_038088735.1). Classification (NCBI taxonomy): domain Eukaryota; kingdom Metazoa; phylum Arthropoda; class Malacostraca; order Decapoda; family Palinuridae; genus Panulirus; species Panulirus argus. The sequence goes on along the minus strand of JAYMFT010279221.1, from coordinate 6,250 downwards.
CACTTTGCCCCATCCACATTACTGTACATTTGCTCGGGTTCAATTCCATCAATCATTATCAGATCAATTGTTGGACTCCATTCAGATCCCCTTGTAAGCTGATGCAATCCTTCTCGCTTTTCACTTCCCTCACGCCGTTTGCATGTCATTTGCATTGCTCAAAAGGAGTAACGATCCCAGAACAGAACCCTGTGGCACTCCGCTGGCCACCCTCCACACATTTAGAAAAGGCTCTCTGACAAGCGCCCTCAGTTCCCTCCCACTGAGACAATCTTCTGTACACTGAAGGAGGTTCCCCCTTATTCCTGCCTGGTGACCCAGCTTCTTAATCAGCCTCTGTGCAAGACAGAGATCACAGTCATAGTAATGTAAGAGGTACGTCATATATGACCTACTTTCCCTAACATCGTGCTGTTTCTTACTTGGGTAATTTCTTGTGTGTGTGTGTGTGTGTGTGTGTGTGTGTGTGTGTGTGTGTGTGTGTGTGTGTGTGTGTGTGTGTGTGTGTGTGTGAGTGTGTATGAAATGAGATGTTGCAAGTCAGTTATCATTCTGTATCATAATATTAGTTTCTTTCTCAATCAGTAGTTTATCTTTCCAGCGAGATGGCACGACTGAGGAAGGTGGGGGTGGGGGGGCTCCTAACTGTGCCCAGTCGACTGCTATGGAAAGATGAACATAATCTCTCAAGATCAAGCCTCCCGCAGCAGCAGCAGCAGCAGCTGGAGGGAAGATATGTCCCCAGTCGAGGCTTAGCTGCAGTGACGGTGCAAGTTTCAGAGAACGCAAATGAAAAAGAAGTTGGGAGGTAGGGGGAGAGGGGGTAATGCCAGACAACACATCGCACATTTTGACTCGGAAATAAGAGCCACGAGCGATTACCTACGCCAAGACCACCGACCAAAGCGCACCACGAGCACCAAAGCGTACACCTCGTTACGCAAAAATTGCTGTTGGCGTTACGGTGAATGACCGCCAACAGTCACGCTAACAGCAGGAGCTCACACTGCCTCTGGCCTATAATTACCCTAGCGATTTTGGCTGAATTATTGGCATTGCAACACGCACGATGCGACCCAGCTGCATAATTCACAGACGAGGGGTCAAAAGGCTGCTGCTACTGCTGGGGGAGGAGGTGGGGTACTTCCTGTTCGTAAGAACGGAATACTCATGGGAGGAAATTACGGACGGACGGGTCCCACAACGCACGTCCAGGACGCGGGGCCCAACAGGGACGTCGGGGTCAAGGTGTTCCCAAAGTATCTTCAGAGCTGCTGGGTCCTACAGGTTCATCTGGGACGCATGATCCTAGTGACATTTGGGCTAGGGGGGTTTTACAGGGACACCAGGGCCCTGGGGGTCCGACAGGGACGCCAGTATTGCATGATCCTACAGGTGCAGCCGCCTCCACACCCAACCGGGTCAGTCAGCGTCATCAGTCCTCTCTTTCCGTGAGGTGTGAACCCAGGCAGTATCGACTCACTGCTTCGAAGCTTTCATTGTCCGGAGTTTTGCTCATCATGTCGAGATTGTAAGTAAGTTTCCACAAGGTCTGTATGTGGTGCTAAGTTCGGTTTCGATGAACTAACAAGAAGTTATTGCGACGTCGCTCCTTCCTCTCCGGGGGCTGTGAACCTGAGAGTAAACGCGAGTAAACAGAGGCGTTGTCTGGGTTAAGGTCGTGAGACCTCGCCATTCACCCTATGACACCAGCGATACGTTGATTGTGGTATTGGCGTTACCTTGACCCAAGTAGGAAATAATAAAAATACTCAAACAGAAGTAGCTCTAATGATGAATGATAATGCCCACTGTTGATAATGATCTAACTGCCAGAGGTGGAATCCTCATGGCCGGGGAAGGTGAAAGGGTGAGGGTGGTGGGAAGGAGAACGTGGCGTGAGGGTAGAGGAAAGTGAAGCATGATGTGGTCGGGTCTGCCTCTGATAATGCAAACACTAAGCAGCGGAATGAAGACCTTGGAAAAAAGAAACATCAATAAAACAATAGTGATGAGGCTATATGGTAACCTTCGTGCAAGATGTCATTTTTTTAACAGCACTTCACTGGGTTCTTCTCATTCGCTGCCCTGCACACCGCCCCAGTTTTCTGCACTGGCTTAACTGTTCAGATGCAACGGATGGAATGCTTAACAGGTTCCTTTCTATAGGCCGGTCCTATTGAAGACTCACTGTAACATGTATATATCGTGTATATAAAAAGATACTTATTTAATATACAATCCATATAACACCACAGATTCAAAATTTCCTAAAGTATTATGCTAAAAATCCTACAGCATGTAAGACTGCACCCTGTGTGGATGAGTGTTCATTCGTGGTTGTACATTTCACTTGGATGTTATATTTATTACGTAAACTCCTTTGGTTTCCTGCAGTGTTGAACATGTGACGGGCATTCAATAAGTAAGAAGCATAACATAAGACGCCAGGAAAAATGAGGCCAATGATAGGGTTTTTCATGGAGTGTGGCGTGAGTGTGGTGGTGGTGGTCGTTACTGCGGGATCGGTCATATATCATAACGATCGGAGTCGTCAGGAGTGATTCATGCAGATATCAAGTTTGGCATTAGTCGATGATAAGATCACAAGAAACTCTTTATGTTGCTTCGCCAGGGAGATGAGCTTTAAGACAACTTTTCAAACATACCCAACGCCACCATACTCAGCCTAACAACAATATAAATAATAAATGTCCATTATCTGTCCAGCCGACATTTTCTTAGTCATAACCATTTTACTAGTTTATTTCATTTACCTTACGCGATACTAATTTATAATCTCATATCAAACCCTGCATGCCATTAAAATAATCAGATGAGCTCGCGTAAATCACGGTTCTTAACATGGCAGCAAACATTTTCATGCTCTAGGTATTGCCCTAAGCTAACCAGGACCACAGGTTACATTTCTACATGAGACAGTGGACAGGATGCAATAACCTGGTATTACTTTATCCAAACCACAATACAGTATGCACATTCCCATGATAAAGACTGCTTACTCACCACAACATATGGGTGCACCTGTGCCGTGCTGACCCCCAACCCTTCTCGTGACATCACAACACCTCACTATGCACACCGCCACCCTACAATCAACATACTTCTGTTACAGGCTGTAAACTGTGAAACATTACATGGAACAGTTGATGATGTGCTGCAAATTTATATTCCTTCTACATATTTATTACACTTAAAAATGTTGGACAGCTTTCTGGGTAACTGCATTGGTTAGGTAACTGTTCAAATGCATCCTTTACCAACTACATAGGTCAGGTGAGCCACCCCTTATGACAAACCCAGCTGGTGACATTTACTTCTGTGGATGGAGGGAAGGACATGCCCTATGAGTGTGTGGTGTGTGTGTGTGTGTGTGTATGTGTGGGTGCGTGTGTGTGTGTGTGTGTGCAAATTGAAGAAGGGCGTGGGGGAGTTGCATTATCATTTAGTAATCCAGACCTCGAGCACAAGCAGCGAATAACGTCCTAATCTGCGATTAACATCGCTCTCAGCATTTTTGCTTATTCCTATATATTTCTATATTTCCTTCTTAAATATTCCGTTGTATGTGGGTGTCAGGTATCAGCGTACTCCTCCCTCACCACTCTCCCCTCCTTACCTTGTCACCCCGTCACACGCCGGCCCCACTCATCTCCCGCTTCCTGACCCCAGGTCGCTAATGAGAGCTTCGAAGAAGCGAGTCGATCCTCCCTGGGTTCACACCTCAGGGAGAGAGAGGACTCAACGCTGACTGTCCCAGCGGGGAGCTACAGGAAGGCGTGGGGCCGCGGTGGTCCCTGGACTGCTCTGGCCTGGAGGTCTGCGGCTGACCATGTTTCTCTGGACGTGATCCTCACCTCTGCCTCCCCTGCCCGGCTGGTGGCTGACCACAGGCGAGTGGGGTCAGGCTGCACAACGCAGGCGAGGGTCGGGGGTTGTCCAAGTGTCTCAGAATTACTAAAAGAATATCTTTTATTCACCGGGGTACTGGGTACTGAGGTCAGGGTATTCAGGGCTGGGAGAGGCCTTGCGTTCAGTAGAAAGAATTGTGGCGTAGCACACGCAGGGGTGGCGTGCAGTATGAATATGAAAAATAACAATAATCATATGAAAAAAAAAACGATTATGGCAAGGAGAAACAGCCCGATAAATTCCAGTTCACATCACCTGAGATTCCCTCAAGTCTCCCGAGAGAATACGTCATAATACTCTATCCAGTGCTCGTGTCGCGGGCTACCATAGTGGGTCTGGGCTTTGCTCCCCTGGGAAAGGCCCGACCGACTAATCTAGTGGATGCTGTGGCCTCCACCCCGAACATAAAGGGGAATAGAAAACTAGTTTTCAACTTCGTTTCCAGCAGTTTTACCAGTGGGGAGAGGGGGGGGGGGTTGCGTTCCCACTGGGGTTGCATGCATGCAAACGGCCAACAAAAACTCGTCAACGAACGTGAACTACTTCCCCCCAAAAAAGGCAAAAATGAAGCCAACATCGGTGGATCCGTGAGTCTCTCTCTCTACCAACGGGTACAGTTAACAGTTCGGTGGATCATAAATCCTCTCAAAATGGACATCCCAGCTGTGTTTCCAGAGGAAAAAAATGGCAAAATTCAGGTATGTCTTTAAAGCGTAGGCGAGGGTTCACGGGTTCGAGCGGGGCTTAGACGAGTGAACCTCCCTCCCGGTGAAACTTGAGCCCAGCAGATCATGACGCACCACTCGCTCCTCCAGCAGCGAGGGGCGAGGTCGTCCGCTCACCTCACTCCACACTTTTACGTAACCCGCCGCAACCCACAACAGGTTCACATGAAATGGAAATACGAAAAATACGAATAAAGGAAGAACATAAATGAGTGCACGAGATGGAAAAGTAAATTAGGAAAACCGATGCTTTCAACCCCCCCCCCCCCCCCTTGTATACCGGATCGGTTCACATCACGAAAGAAACAACATTTTCGAATCGCCAAATGAGGTTATTCGAACCACTAAGCTAATCGTTTTACTCTACAGGTAATCAGTTTGAGGAACTAACCGGATCGGCTCGGCTAATCATCTGCGCCAGGTTCGACTTAAGAATTTAGAAGCTTCGACTCAGCGAATAAACCCCAGCACTTGACGAACTTATTGGTCCGCGTCACGAATGGATAAATGCGACTTACCGAGATGAACCAACCACACAGAGACCGCCATACAGACCTCTCCAATACCCCGACACCGACGGTTCCAATAAGGCAAACGAGAGCGTTCCGCGCCTCCCAACGCGACCCGCTATAATGCGATGGAATACACACACCTCTCTGACTCACCGAACATAAGCCGCTTACGGCCGCACCGGAACGAACGGCTCCATCTCACGACAATGAACTTCGCCAGGCGAACTGAACTGAACCGCTCCCCGGAACCACCAAGAACTACTCTAACTCACCGTATATAAACTGCCCCCAATATACGTTAAAAAAAAGAGAGGAAAAACCCCAACTCGTCATGGCGCCTTATGCTCTAACGGTATGACTACACCTTTCTAGATCACCTGAATATGAGCTTCTTCCACCGGCCCAACATGTGAACAGCGTCGGCTCTTCCTGGTGTAACTGCCCCTCCTCCCTCTCCTCTTCCTTCTCCTCCTCCCTCACATGACGGAACCGTTCACAATAATCTCCAACACAGAGAGACTATATCACTTGTTGACTCGGCGTTACGTTACCGTGCAATCTGTCTCCTCTCCCGCACTCCCTCCTGAATGACGTATTTATATGAGCGCTCGTCTGGAGTGTGTGTGTGAGGGGGGGACTTTAATCGGATTGTCCCTCTTGACAGATGCCTCGCATCCTCGTCATTGCTACACTCCCAGGACCTCCCTTGTCCCGTTCACTCTAAACACTTTGAGTCAACAGCCGCAAACAGAAACAAGAGTGAACAAACAGTCTCACAGAAGATGTGAGTCAACGCAATTGCGGCCTCAGGCGGGCGGGTCTCCTCTCCTCAAGCTTGTGCAAACTCAGGCCACTGGTCCAGCCCCCTCCAGGGGACCTGCTGTGTATCAAGACGACAAATGGCCGGTGGGATATATATATATATATATATATATATATATATATATATATATATATATGATTATCACAATAGTCCGTGATGGCAGTTATGAAGGTGAAATCACACTTCAGTAGGAGTTCTTAGAGTTTTATTTAACTTGCAGTTTATCTATACATGTGGCACTACTAGTTTCATGGAGA
>JAYMFT010279210.1:0-10515 GCA_038088735.1 Panulirus argus | reverse complement strand
ATATATATATATATATATATATATATATATATATATATATATATATATATATATATATATATAATGCATATTAACGCGCACTTTCATAGGACACATAACCCTCCAGCAGCCAGGGTTCGAACCCAGGACTTTATGCGTGGTAGGCGGGAGCGCTACTGCTAGACGATCATAGGAAGGTAAGTTGATCCAGGTAGAAAGTCACTCCGTGACATGTGGCGAGGGTGCGTGATGTGCCCACGGCTATTTAATTCCTCTATGGATAGGGCGGTGAAGGAGGAGAATGCTAGAGTCCAGGAGAGAGTGGCAGGCCTGCAGCGTTACTGTTTTCTGATGACTCGACGCTGGTGACACTTTCGAGTAAGTTTCTGAGTCTGGATGTGTAAAAGGAGAAAGTTGAGAGTAAGTGTAAATTATAGCGAAGTTATTAGGTTTAGCAATAGAAAGAGACAGATCAGTTAGAGCATATGTTTGAATGGAGAGGACCTGGTAGAAGTGGGGACTTTTAAATACCTGGGAGTGGCTATGGCAGCGAATGGAACCATGGGAGCTGAAGTGAGCCACAGGGTGGGTAATGGGGCTAAACCTCTGGGGGCACTGAAGAGCATGGGGAGAGAAGTGAGGGCAAAGATACGTTTAATATCTGAACAAAAAAAAAAAATCCATCTATAGCCATAGAACTTTTGGAAACAGTGTATTCACCTAATCTTATATCGCACTATAACTTTGGTACAATGCAGAAATTACAGGCATTGTAACAGAACACTTTTAGTTTGTACATTGATGTTTCAGTCGCGACGTTTCAGTCTCTCATCACCTTTTGTTCTTTAAGCAATTTGCTGAATATCTTCGTGGTCGGAAATAATGACTATTGGCTTACTCTTGCAATATTCTAAGAGAGAGGCCATCAGGACCAAATTGATATATCACGATATTTCTAAATATGTAAGTAGTTTATGACTATTAATATCACGTAAGTAATTTCCCATTTTTCCTCACTGGTAAAACGTTTTTTACATCTGGTATATTCAAATTTATTTCCATGGGTGAACACTGAATCAAAAATACTCGTTTAATAAGGAAGCCATGCTTTGGTTGCAATAGTTATGGTATCAGTATCGTTAGATGAAAGGCCTATAGCAATTTTGATATTTTTTTTTTTCTTCTGCTTCATATAACCGACCAATGACCCACGCCACCGCCTTTTCCACTTGGCCCAGTCCTGCGCCCGAACCTAAGCCCGCCTCCTGCACAGGCTCGACTGACCCGACTCTCAAAGCCAATCGTTGTCCCCTATCTACATTAATCTATCGACCAGAGGCTTTTTACGTAGGAGACCGGCTGCAGATATGGGCACGCACAAGTCCGAAAGTAAGCATCGCGGACTTTCGGAAGTCCGTATGATCTCAGTTACCGCCTTCGCGTGTTTCACGGGCCGGCGGTGGCGCTCAAGACACAGCTACATTTGTAGACTCCCTTTGTACATTTCGCGCTACTTAAATTCTCCCTTGAAATTTTCTCCTACGGAGTCCATTTCTCTGTCTGCAGTCGCTTTGTAATTCTGTAATTGTTTCATGCTTTTCCATCTAAAGACTTGAATCAGTTTACATTACTAATATCCTGACTCAGTTAAACCAAGTTTGTTAATCTAAGATTTTGGTGTCACCATCTTTTCTTTTTCTGAAGAAAATGGAGATTTACAGCAAGTCTATTGCACTTGCTTTTGGCCGCTGTTACCTAAATTTTCAAGGCCGTCACACAAGCTAATCAAATGCCATTCCTTGGTGAGGACTAGATTTGAGATATTGTTACCTCGCGTTAGATCACGAATCATTTCAACTCGAAAGAAATTACCTGTTAATGTAACTGCTCTGTTTCCCTCGTGGCCCTCTGTTAAGAAATTTCGGTTTAAGGTAAGGTTGATAAAATCTCCAATAATGTTCTTCTTTTTTTCAACTCAGAGGCTTAAATTTTTTTCTATTGAGGCTTGATCTTCTTGGTATTGTTTTGAGGGTCTGCATACTACTCTAAAAATGATATTTGTTTGATCTGTCACTAAATACAGCAAGCCGTGTGGATTGATATCAATCTCAAGTAACCTAATTCTTAGGCTCTCATCGATGTAAAACAAACCCACCGCCTCACCTACCTTATAAAGTCTGTCTTTACTAAAGACCCTACGTCCTTTCATCGCTGATGCTCCTCATCCACGATCATTTGCATTATTCATTCAGGTTTCTGTCACTGCCATGAGATATTACCTTTCTGACTACAAAAGCAATTTCTTCGTTCTACTGCATTTGCATAGGAAACTTTAAAAAGTTTGGCAGCACGTAACATTGACCTAAAGATACCATATTCTGTATCCTAAAGATCAGTTTAATTGATGCTTTGACCTGTCCCCCTGCAGCTTGTCCGACCTCCTCATCTGACCTAACCTTTGACGGCTGGAGAGTCTCTCCTCTCATGAACCCTTCAGTCTTATCGTCCTTTCCTGACCTAACCCTACCCCTACATGTGGTGACAAAAGTCCACTGTTCCCTGACCCAACAGAAAACCTACTTTCCAGACATAAATGACCTACACCTTACTTAGTCTGGTTGAATGTTTGTGTAATTTTTATACGTCAAGTAGTTGTACCGAACTGCTGTGTGTGAAGACAAAAATGAATCATGAGAAGCAGGCGATTGTTAATTTGAGAGGAGTGAGAAAGAGAGGCGAGTGTTTTGGGTAAAGTTGAGTGAGTTTGCAGATAATTTCGACGCGATTAATTAAAGTCTAGTGAAAGGTGGTTTAAATGAAAGAGTGGACGGTGTGGTAGCTGATATCATAATTGGGGAACATATTGTAAATGAAAATGGTGAAGAGTTTGTGGAGTTGCATGCTGGAAATGGATTGGTGATTGGAAATACCTGGTTTAAAAAAAACCACGTTCTTAAGTATAGGTAAGTGAGGTCAGTGGATTGCAGCATGACTGGATTAAGTAATAATTGACTGGCGCACAAAGGAGAGAATACTGGATGTAAATGTGCTTAGAAGGGCAGCTAGTGTGATATTTAGATGATCACTTCTTGGTGGAGGCAGGTGTGAAACTTTGTAGAGACTTTAAGAAAAGAGGATATGACATGACTGGGAAGAGGATGCTTAAAATGATTGATCTTTGAAAAGTGGCAAGATACCAAGAAGATACCAAGAAAGACTGGGTAAAGAATGGCAAAATGTGAGAGGAAACGAAACTAAATGAGTGTGAAAAGAAAGAAGATATTTAGGGAAGCCGTGTGCCTACATGTGTGGGAGAAGTGTGTGACATGCGGAAGGTGGGATGTGGGTAGGTGAGAAAAGGTAGCGATTGGCAAGTTGTTTGTGAAGGAAAACATAGGTGTATAGGCATTACCTGCAGGGAAAGAGTACGAGTGATTGGGAGATGTACAAGAGGAAGCAGGAGAAGGTTAAGAGGAAGGTGCAGGGGCTAAAGAAAGAGGGCAAATGGAAGTTAGGGTGAGAGAGTATCGGCAAGTCTTCAGGGAGAATAAGAATTTTTTTTTTTTGTTAAGGGGTGAATAGTGAAAGGAGAACAAGAGAACAAATGGGAGCATCAGTGAAGAGAGTAGATAAGGAAGTGGTAACAGGTAAAGAAGAGATGAAGAGGATATAGACTGAGCATTCTGAAGGACTGTTGAATATGTTAGACGATACGATGGTAGGCATGAGATATTTGGGACGCAGAGGGAGCAAAGTTGCTGGAGCGGATATTACTGCAGTTGAATATCTCAAGACTGAGGGTGACATTGCTGAAGACTGGTTATTCAGGATTTTCAGTGTATGACTCGAGGAGAGGTGTCGGAGTAGTGGAACGGTGTTTGTGTAATCCCACTGTATAAAGGCAAGTGGGACAAAAGCGAGTGTTAGAATTACAGAGGCATTAGTTTATTTGGTGTACCTAATGAATTGTTTTGGAAGGTGGTGAGTGAGAGGGTGGTGGCATGCACAGAATATCGGACTGGAGAGGAGCATTGTGGATTCAGGGGTGAAAGAGGATCAGTGGCACCAGGTGATTGCTTTGAAGAATCTGTGCGAGATGTGCTTAGAAAAAGAAAAGGATATTTATGTGGTATTTATGGAACTCCAGAAAGCGATGCTTTATGGAAGGTGCTACGAGTTTAAGGTGTGGGAAGAAAGTTACCTGAATCTATGAGAAGTTATTACCAAGAGGCGTGAGTGCGAGTAAGAAAGTAGCTCATTCCAGTGCTCAACACACCTTCTGGAAAAAAAGCTTTTTCCCACGTCCGTACTACATCTTTCAGCTTTGAGTCTAATTTCACTTGCATTTCGAAAAGATATTCGATTTACGTTATCGAACTTGATCAAAATCTTGAACACTTGGATTAAATCGCCGCAAAGTCTACGTTTTTTAAGGTAGAAGAGATCCAAACGTTTTAGCCTCTCTTCGTATGCCAGATTTCTAAAGGATGGGATCAATTTTGCGCGCGTCTTTGTACTTGCTCTAATTTTTCCTCGTCTTTTTATAGTTTGGGGACCAAAACTGGACTGCATATGCAAGGTGTGGTCTTACTATAGAATCATAAAGTGTGAGAATTGTTTCTGGTGTCTTGCAATCTATGTTCCTGGCTATGAAAACTAACATTTGGTTGCCTTTTATACTTGCTGCTTGACACTGTTTAGTGTACTTCAGTTGTTACTAATGACAACACCAAGTTCCTTTTCATCATTTACTTGAGTTCGAGAGTTTCCGATTAGTTTGCAGTCGTAGCGTATATTCTTGTCTCCAAAGTGCATAACTTTACACTTGTTTACATTAAACTTCATTTACCATCTGTCTAACCAATCTGCTAATAAGTTAAGATCTCTTTGAATCATTTCGCAGTCCCGCCAGTTTACAGCTCTACCCCCTAATTTAGTATCGTCAACAAATCTGGAGATCGTAGATATGAGACCGAGTTCTAGGTCATTAATGTAAATAATGAAAAGAATGAGGCCTAAGACCGACCCCAGTGGCACACCACTCGTTTCGTCGAGCCAATATGAGGCTTCGCCGTTTAATTCTACACGCTGTTTTCTTCCGGTAAGCCAGTCTCTCATCCATGTACAGAGTTCTTCACCGATTCCGTGTTCTCTGAGTTTATGTAAAAGTCTCTTGTGAGGTACTTTATCGAAAACCTTTTGGAAATCTAGATATGCTACATCAGACGGTACTTTTTCGTCCCAGTTCTGATAAATATCATTAAACAATTCTAGTAAAACTGTCAGGCAGGATCTTCTATGACGAAAACCGTGTTGGCTGTCCGATATGATTTTGTGAACCTCTAGATAAGTGACAATTTTGGGGGCGACATGAGTAGCTTGTCGAGTATCACTTGGTTTACTTAATGGTAGTAGCATTTTAGCCACCAACTTTAGGGAGCAAAAAAACCAAAGTAATACCTGTAGAAGAGGAGAGTGAACCAACCTTGTCGTTGAGGGCAAGTGGGTCAAATTGTAAGGTTAGTCTGGGAAAGTTGATAAGCCTGACCACTTCAAATTCAGCTGTTTAGTAAGGATGCAAAGCTAGAACCACCATACATGTGGGCGCAGTACTCTGACAAGGACTGATAAATCCTTTCCATAAACCGAACAACTGTTCTGAGGAAAAGAAATTTCGACATCTAGACAGGACCCCCCAGTTTATCTGAGGCAGACTTAGCTATTTGCGTAATGAGAAGTTTCTAAGATAAGCTAGATGTTACAGTGGTACCATGTGTGTGCATTTGTGTGAGTGGTGGAATTACAGATCCATCAAAAAAAAGAAAGGAAAGTTATGAAGGATTTTCGATAGAGAGATGGGCAGAAACTGGGTGTTGGAGGCAATAGATTTGACTAGATTTCGTCTTCCCCAGTGAGATATCCTGAACAAGTTTGAGTTTAGAGAAGACGTTGGCCTCACTAAAGGCGAAAACTCACAGTAAGGCTCCTGTCCGTGATAAAGGTTAATATAATGATGAAATGGGGAGAGTGAAGATGGAGATGAGAAGGATAATGTGGTCGTGATGACATTAGGAAGGATGACAGCGGTGAAAAGAAGAGAGGAAAAGTTGAGAAGACAAGAAGAGAGAATGTACTGATGATAAGGGAGAAGGAAGGTGACAGTAACAAGGAAGTAGGAACATACTAAAGACAACGGAGATAGAAGATGGTGATGACAAGGGAGGTGGAAGGTAGTGACGACAAAGGAGAGGACAGCCAATGATGACAAAGAGACACGAGAGCCTGAAAACAGACGAGAGGTAAAAAGGGTCAGGTCAGGTCACCGGGGAAATTAATGAAAAAACGTTCTTTACATCAACCCTTCCTGCCCCCCCCTCGGTCCCTGCCCCTCCTCTCCACCCACCGTCACGGCTTTAGTCCCTGCATCAACATCTCCTGGGAGGGCTTTCTCTGGCGCTTGGAAACGATGACTTTATGAGAACTCCGGATCGACCCCACACACCCAGCACCACGTATCGACCTCCCTCTCGTGTTCTTTGACCTGGAGGGCTGGAATCGCGGGTGGCAGACGTGATGCTATCACTTCTGGGGCCACGAAACAAGCAACACAAGCAAAGAAGAGGAAGAAGACAGTAACTTGCGGTGGAAGGGCGCCCAAGGCACTATGACATGGGAAGAGTGTGTACAGAGTGTTACACATACAGTAAGTGGACCCGTTCCTCAGCCTCTGTATGCGTATAGACTATTAATTAAAGTGAGGTGATCATTCAACGTGTCCACTACGTAGCTGAGTGCTCACCAGGCAGTGGAGGTCCATTCCATCCAAGACCATCTGCCATGACTCCCAGTCAGACGTATGTGCTTCAATCATCCATTCCGTGTTCACCTGTTGACCGCATCCACTGATGTCAACCAATATGAGAGGTCATGAGTTGCGGGCCTGGTTAACAGGGAGGCGCAATGTGTTAGCCAGAGGAACAGCCAGGTGAACACAATGAACAAACAACACGACAGAGACTGCAATTGACACCAGCGGCGTCGGACATTCTGATGTTGGACGAGGAACACAGTGGGCCAGCAAGAGCGGACGATGGTGTAAGAAGAAGACTTTCGTCCCTGGAACTTTATTTTCAGAGCAGAGAGAACACACCTCTATACATAGATAACACGCGTTCTTCGGTAGGTGTTTATCGTAGAGGGATTCGAAGCGCGCATTTCAGAGGTAATGCCTGATGGGTACGGGTGCTGTAACTCAGTGGTTCAGAGGTGGACGGTTCGCATCCCGCCTTGAGAGCCTCATTACTGTCATATAAACTTCACAGCGATCTGATTTTAGTTTCCCATGACGGATTGGTCTTTCGTAATCTGAGGTCCTTTGCCGCTTCCGCTTAATAGTTTTTCTTTAGTTAACTGAGATGGCACGGCAAATATATATATATATATATATATATATATATATATATATATATATATATATATATATATATATATCCCTCACCAGACTAAGCCAGCTTCTGATTCTATTAACCAACCACCTAGGGAGGATGAACAGCTGAGTTAACTGTGGACCGACTGCCGCAACCAGAATTTAAACCTATGAGCTCGACCCCGGGCTGCCTGTATATGTGTATGAATTTCAGCAACGCTACCAGCTACACTATGGAGGTGCATGGAGTTTGCAGGTCGGTGTCACTCGATGATATAAAAACATCGTCACTTACTCCCGGCAACTAATGACGCCTCATGACTCCCACTGGCACTGGGCCACCATCAGTGACCTTGAGCTGCAGTTCCCAGACCATTAACAACCCATCTCCTTCCTGTAGGGAAAACGCAAAAACTTCGGTAACTACCTCCTCCCTGGACAGGATCGAGACCTCATCAGTACGTCCTGCCTCCTGTAGCTATAGCAAAATGCCAGGTGCAAAGCGCCTTTCCCGAGGGACCTTTATAGCACAACGTCTCCTACATGGGTGCCACCCCTTACCAACCTTTCCCACAGGAGTCTTACCCAATCACACCGTTCGTGGGGACTCCTTGGGGCACCCGGTCCCCACCGTACTGCATGGTACCACAGGAAACATGCCTTACCTTGGCTATACATTATCCTATACTTTTCTGTACCCTCTCAATCCTATCACAATTGTAGCCTACTTCAGAACAGGCTGAAGAAACAAGATATGATAACTAGGGAGCCTCCAAGTACTCTTTCTTGACGGCTGGGTCTGTAGAGTGGATAGGCTGTCAAAGGAACTGAACGCGTCCGTAAATGGAACATCAGATATGTACAAAAATTACACAGCCTTTATCGGTTGGGCCGAAGATGACAGGGAAACCCCAGGGAAAAACATTAGGTTTGGCTGCCGGGATGATATGGCGTGGACGCGTGGGCTAAATGTCAAGTCAAGTCTTGGTAATGGAGGGAAGTCAGAAAGTTCACCATCATTCCCCATAAAACGAGTCGGGAGTATTTTCGCCTCCATTCGACGTCGGTTGATAAGCCGTGTAAAGATGGCCATCCTGCTCCGTGGTACAAGGGCACACAGAAGAATGGAACACCTGACCCCTTAGAGCACTGAAAACGCTTGAACACTACACACGACCCTTTAACACAGCATTACGACCCTTGAACATTACGGTACGACCCTTTAACAAACATCTAACCCTTTAACAGTATGGCTAGACCCTGTAACACAACTAAACGACCCCTTAACACTGCGACACGACCCTTTAACACAACAGAAAAAAACTTTTGTATACTAGGGTACGCCCATTTAACACAATGGTACAAACCTTGAGCACTGCAGCGCAAACCTTTAACACAGCAATACAACCCCTTGAACACTACGGTAAGGCCCATTAGCACAACAGCGCGACCCTTTGAACTCTGCGACGCGACCCTTTAGCACAGCAGTAAGACCCTCACAATCTAAGGCACGACTCTTTAAGCACAAGAATACGGGCCTTGAACACTACGACGTGATCCTTCAGGTATGATGGCGCGATCTTTGACCTGACCATGCTATAATGGTTAAGGACCGGCGTCCTCGGAAAAATGAACTGGAGAACCGAACTTGAACGGGAGAACCGTGCTTGAACGGGAAAACCGAACTTGAACAGATGAACCGGAGTTTAACGGGAGAACCGAGATAAATGGGTGAACTGAAGTTGGAGCTTGTTTGGGTTCCCATCGTCATAACAAGTGCTAATTACTGACACCGAGGCAAGTGGACAGGTAGGTCCTCATGTCGGAGTTAGAAGAGCCTTTGTGCCCTTTCATGATAGCAAACAGAGTATCATTTAATTAGATCACATTTCCCAAGCTTGAGTTTCAATCCTTTAGTCAAAGTGAAACTAAAGTTGGCAAAGACTGTATGTAGGGCCTATCAGCCTTGTGAAGGTGGGCCCACTCTCCTGTAAATGCAATGTGTGTATGTGTGTGTTTACATATATGTGCTATACGAAGAGAGAGTTTTACACCTGCGCGGTACCAGCTCTTGAACATTCTCTGTTTTCAATTTATGTATGCTGTCTGCATTAGTCATGTTCTAAGTCAATTTATTCCATTTGCTTGCCACTTTTGCAATATAAAAGTGTATCTTTACACCTCTTTTAACAAGTTTCTTGTTTAATTTCATGTCATGTCCTCTGCTCGTTCTATCCCTAGATCGTGTGTGTGTGTGTGTGTGTGTGCGTGGCCCATCTGAATCAGACTTCCCAGATGCTCTGAGGGAGGAAGGGAAAGAAGGGGGAGAGGAGGGGAAGGGGGTTGAGTGCTGCCCACCTAGGACAAACTAAGGAAAAAGTGAAGAAATTTATATTTTCATTTGGACAGTCCCAAACATGGCCGAGAGGAGGGAGAATTGCTGGTCGTGCTGGGGAGGGATTGCTCCAGTTTGGTGGTCTTAAAGAGGACGAAACATCCAAAAAACTCAACAGAAGAAGTCGAAATAATTGTAAAATAATGTTTTCAGAGTCTGGGCAACAGCAGCATTGAAATATTTCTATTTCCTATTGTAAGCGTATTCTGGACGAACGTATTTTGTGATTTATATCTTCTCTGGACGTATACGGTAGCATCAACAGGAGAGCACAGTTAGCAATAGGAATATACTGAACGTCTACCTCATACGAGATGTCTCGGGTAAGTGTGACGAATTTTAACAATATTAAGATTTAAGAACCTTACGAAAGTATTTTTTAAACAGACTATTCCAAATTTTTCAAGACTTTGAAAATATATAATAAAAAAACATATTTTATCTGCTCTGCCAGTAGAAAAAAGCTCCAGTGTAATTTACAAAGATTTTTGGAAGCAAAGATGATTTGATCATGTCATTACTGGACAGTCTTTTACTTGCAGATATATATAACATATATCCCTGGGGAATGGAGAGAAAGAATACTTCCCACGTTTTCCACCGCGTGTCGTAGAAGGCGACTAAAGGGGGCGGGAGAGGGGGGCTGGAAACCCTCCCCTTCTTGTATTTCAATTTCTAAAAGGGGAAACAGAAGGAGTCAGGCAGGGAGTGCTCA
>JAYMFT010279199.1:0-10515 GCA_038088735.1 Panulirus argus | reverse complement strand
TATTATTATTATTATTATTATTATTATTATTATTATTATTATTATTATCATTATTATTGTTATTATTATTATTATTACTATTATTATTATTATTATTACTATTATTATTATTATTATCACTATTATTATTATTATTATTATTATTATTATTATTATTATTATTATTATTATAATACTTATCACTATTATTATTACACTGGTTCAGCGCCCTCCTCCATCTACACTGGTCAAGCACCCTCCCCATCCACACTGGCCCAAAACCCTTCCCATCCACACTGGTTCAGCACCCTCTCCATCCACACTAATTCACACCGCTCCCCATCTACACTGATTAAGCACCCTTCTCCATCCACTCTGGTCCAGCACCTTCCCCAGCCACACTGGTCGAGTACCCTCCCTATCGAAAATTGTCTAGCATCCTCTCCTATCCACACGGGTCCAGCGCCCTCTTCCATCTACAATGCTCCAGCAACCTTCCTACGTACACTCTTCCAACACCTTCCCAATCCACACTGGTCCAGCAGCCTCACCATCAACAGTGCTCTAGCCCACACCGATCCACACTTTTCCAATACTCTCCATATCCACACTGGTCCAGCACCTTTTCCCATCCACAGTGGTTCTACAGCGTCCTGCATCCACACCTGTTCAGCAACCTCCCCCATCCACGCTTGTCTAGCACTCTCTCCATCCACACTGGTCTATTCCCCTCTCCTATCAACACTGGTCCAGCTCCTCCCCATCCACACCGGTCCAGCATCCTCCCTATCTACTCTGGTTGAACATCTTCCCCATCCACACTGGCCCAAAACCTTTCCCATCCACACTATTGCAGCACCGTCCCCATCCACACTGGTCCAGCACCCTCCCCAATGGTACACAACGCTCCACATCCACACTGGCTCAGCACCCTCCTCCATCCACACAGGTCAAGCACCCTCCCTTATCCACACTTTTGCAGCTCCCTCCCCATCCACACTGATTCCGTACCCTCCTTCATCCATACTGATCCAGCACCCTCCCCATCCATACTAGTCCAATCCACTCCCTCATCCACACTGGTCCAGCACTCTATACATCCACACTGGTCCACAACCCATTCCATCCACACTGGTCCAGTCCCCTCCTCCATCAACACTAATCCAGGACTCTCCCCATCTACACTCTTCTAACACCCTCCCCATCCAAACTGGTCCGCACTCTCCTCATCCACATTGGTCGAGCATCCTCCCCATCCACACTAGCCCAGCACCCTCCCCATCCATAATGGTCCACAACCCTCAATATCTACACTAGTCCAGCACCCTCCTCCATCCACACTGATCCAGCACCCCCCCCCCACCATCTACACTTATGCAGCACCCTCCCTCGACCCTCCCCATCCATACTGGTCCAATCCCCTCCCCGATGCACAATGATCTGGCACTCTACACCATCTATACTGGTCCACAGCCATCCTACATCCACACTGGTCAAGCACCCTCCCCATCCAGACTGGGCCAACCCCTTTCCCCTTCCACACTGATCCAGCACCCTCCTCCATCCATAGTGGTCCAGTACCTTCCCAATCCATACTAGTCCTCTACTCTCCCCATCCATACTACTCTTGCACCCTCCACATCCACACTTGTCCATAACCCTCTCCAGCCACACTGGTCCAGTTCCCTCCTCCATCCACACTGGTCAAGCCCCTTCACCCATCCACACTGGTCCAGCACTCTCCAAATCCACACTGTTACAGGACTTCCCCCCATACATAGTGGTTCAGCAGATTCCTGCATCCTCACTTGCCCAGCAGTTTCCCCCATCCATACTGGACTAGCACCCTACCATCCATACCGGTCCATCCCCCTTCCCCACCCACAGCGGTCCAGACCCTCTCCATCCAAACTGGTCCAGCACTTTCCTCATCCACAATGGTAACTCTCATAACACAAGGGCTGAACTATCTCCTTCGGCCTCACTCACGACAACAGGGCTGGACCATCTCTCTCGGCCACACTCATAACACAAGGGCTGAACCATATCCTTCGACCACCCTCACGACACCAGGGCTACACCATCTCCCTCGGCCACTTTCACGACACCAGGGCTGTAACATCTCCCTCGACCACACACATAACACAAGGGCTGAACCATCTCCCTCGGACACACTCATAGCACAAGGGTTGAACCATCTCCCTCAGACACACTCATAACACAAGGACTGAACCATCTCCCTCGGCCACACTCATAGCACAAGAGCTGAACCATCTCCCTCGACCTCCCTCACGACACCAGGGCTGGACCATCTCCCTCACACACACTCATAACACAAGGGCTGAACAATCTCCCTCGGCCACACTCATAGGACAGGGACTGAACCATCTCCCTCGGCCACCCTAACGAAACCAGGGCTGAACCATCTCCCTCGGCCACCCTCACAACACCAGGGCTGGACTATCTCCCTCAGCCACACTCATAACACAAGGGCTGAACCATCGCCCTCGGCCTCCCTCACGACACCAGGGCTAGACCATCTCCCTCAGCCACACTCATAACACAAGGGCTGAACCATCGCCCTCGGCCTCCCTCACGACAGCAGAGCTGGACCATTTCCCTCAGACACACTCATAACACAAGGACTGAACCATCTCCCTCGGCCACCCTCATAGCACAAGGGCCGAACCATCTCCCTCGGCCTCCCTCATAACACCAGGGCTGGAGCATCTCCCTCAGACATACTCATAACACATGGACTGAACCATCTCCCTCGGCCAAACTCATATCACAAGAGCTGAACCATCTCCCTCGGCCACCCTCACAACACCAGGACTGGACTATCTCCCTCAGCCACACTCATAGCACACGGGCTGAACCATCTCTCTTGGCAACCCTCACGACACCAGGGCTGGACCATCTCCCTCAGCCACACTCAGAGCACAAAGGCTGAACCATCTCCCCCGGCCTCCCTCATGACACCAGGGCTGGACCATCTTCCTCAGACACACTCATAACACAAGGACTGAACCATCTCCCTCTGTCACACTCATAGCACAAGGGCTGAACCATCTCCCTCGGCCACCCTCACAACACCAGGGCTGGACAATCTCCCTCAGCCACACTCATAGCACAAGAGCCGAAACATCTCCCTCGGCCAACCTTAGGACACCAGGCCTGGACCGTCTCCCTCAGAAACACTCATAACACAAGGGCTGAACCATCTCCCTCAGTCTCAATCATGACACCCGAGTTGGACCACCTCCCTCAGAAACACTCATAACACAAGAGCTGAACTATCTCCCTCGACCTCCCTCACGACACAAGGGCTGGACCATCTCCCTCAGACACACTCAAAACACAAGATCTGAACCATCTCCCACGGACACACTCATAGTAAAAGGGCTGAACCATCTCCCTCGACCTCCCTCACGACACCAGGGCTGGACCATCTCCCTTGACCACCCTCATGACGCAAGGGCTGAGCCATCTCCCTCGGCCACCCTCACGATACCAGGGCTGGACCATCTCCCTCAGACACACTGATAACACAAGGGCTTAACCATCTCCCTCGTCCTCCCTCAAGTTACCAGAGCTGGACCATCTCCCTCGGCCACCCTCACAACACCAGGGCTGAATCATCTCCCTCGACCACCCTCATGACGCAAGGGCTGAACCATCTCCCTCAGAAACACTCATAACACAAGGGCTGAACCATCTCCCTCGGCCTCCCTCATGACACCAGGGCTGGACCACCTCCCTCAGAAACACTCATAACACAAGGGCTGACCCATCTTCCTCGGCCTCCCTCACGACACCAGGGCTGGACCATCTCCTTCGGCCACCCTCACGACACCAGGGCTGGACCATCTCCTTCGGCCACCCTCACGACACCAGGGCTGGACCATCTCCCTCAGCCACACTCATAACACAAGGGCTGAACCATCTCCCTCGGCCTTCCTCACGACACCAGGGCGGGAACATCTCCCTGAGACACACTCATAACACAGGGGCTGAACCATCTCCCTCGGCCTCCCTCACGACACCAGGGCGGGAACATCTCCCTGAGACACACTCATAACACAAGGGCCGAACTATCTCCCTCGGCCTCCCTTACGGCACCAGGGTTGGACCATCTCCCTCAGCCACACTCATAACAAAAAGACTGAACCATCTCCCTCGGCCTCCCTCATGACACCAGCGCTGGACCATCTCCCTCAAACACACTCATAACACAAGGACTGAACCATCTCTCTCGGCCTGACTCATAGCACAAGGGCTGAACCATCTCCCTCGGCCACCCTCACGAAATCAGGAAGGATAATCTCCCTCAAACACACTCATAACACAAGGACTGAACCATCTCCCTCGGCCACACTTATAGCACAAGGGCCGAACCATATCTCTCGGCCACACTCATAGCACAAGGGCTGAACCACCTCCCTCGGCCTCCCTCACGAAACCAGGGCTGTACTATCTCTCCTAAAAAAACTCATAACACAAGCGTTGAACCATTTCCCTCGGCCTCCCTCAAGACACCAGGGCTGGACTATCTCCCTCAGCCAAACTCAGAGCACAAGGGTTGGACAATCTCCCTCGGACTCCCTCATGACACCAGGGCTGGACCATCTCCCTCAGACACACTCATAATACAAGGACTGAACCATCTTCTACAACACTCATAGCACAAGGGCTGAACCATCTCCCTCGGCCACCCTCACGACACGAGGGCTGGACCATCTCCCTGTGACACACTCATAACACAAGGACTGAACCATCTCTCTCGGCCACACTCATAGCACAAGGGCTGAACCATCTCCCTCGGCCACCCTCACGACACTAGGGCTGGACCATCTCCCTCAGACACACTCATAACACAAGGACTGAACAATCTTCCTCGGCCACACACATAGCACAAGGACTGAACAATCTCCCTCAGACTCACTCATAACACAAGAACTGAACAATCTCCTTCGGCAACACTCATAGCAAAAGGGCTGAACCATCTCCCTCGGCCTCCGTCATGACACCAGGGCTGGACCATCTACCTCAGACGCAATCATAACACAAGGGCTGAACCATCTCCCTCGGCCAAACTCATAGCACAAAGGCTGAATCATCTCCCTCGGCCACCCTCGCTACACCAGGGCTGGACTATCTCCCCTAGACACACTCATAACACAAGGGTTGAACCATCTCCTTCAGCCACACTCATAGCACAAGGGCAGAACCATCTCCCTCGGCCTCCCTCACGACACCAGGGCTGGACCTTCTCCCTCAGGCACACTCATAACACAAGTACTGAACCATCTCCCTCGGCGACAATCATAGCACAAAGACTGAACCATCTCCATTGGCCACCCTCACAACACCAGGGCTGGACCATCTCCCTCAGACACACTCATAACATAAGTACTGAACCATCTCCCTCGGCCACACTCATACCAAAAGGTCTGAACCATCTCCCTTGACCACCCTCACAACACCAGGGTTGGATCATTTCCCTAAGACACACTCATAACACAAGGGCAGAACTATCTCCCTGGGCCTCCCTCACGACACCAGGGCTGGACCATCTCCCTCAGCCACACTCATAGCACAAGGGCTGAACCATCCCCCTCGGCCTCCCTCAAGACACCAGGGCTGGACCATTTCCCTCAGACACACTCATAACATATGGATTGAACCATCTCCCTCGGCCAGACTTATAGCACAAGGACTGAACCATCTTCCTCGGGCACCCTAACGAGACCAGGGCTGGACATCTCTCTAAGACACACTAATAACACAAGGGCTGAACCATCAACTAGGCCACACTCATAACACAAGGGCTGAACCATCTCCCTTGGCCTCCCTCACGACACCAGGGCTGGACCATCTCCCTCAGCCACACTCATAACACAAGGGCTGAACCATTTCCCTCGGCCACCCTCACGACACCAGGGCTGGACCATCTCCCTCAGCCACATTCATAGCACAAGGGCTGAACCATCTCCCTCGGCCTCCCTCACGACACCAGATCTTGACTACCTCCCTCAGAAACACTCATAACACACGGGCTGAACTATCTCCCTCGGTTTCCCTCACGAAACCAGGGCTGGACCATCTCCCTCAGACACACTCAAAACAAAAGGGCTGAACCATCCCCCTCGGCCACACTCATAGCAAAAGGGCTGAACCATCTCCCTCGGCCTCCCTCACAACACCAGGACTGGACCATCTCAATCAGACACACTCATAGGACAAGGGCTGAACCATCTCCCTTGGCCTCCCTCACGACACCAGGGCTGGAAAATCTCCCTCAGACACACTCATAACACAAGGGCTGAACCATCTCCCTCGGCCGCCCTCACGACACTAGGGCTGGACCATATCCCTCAGACACACTGATAACATAAGGGCTTAACCATCTCCCTCGGCCTCCCTCAAGACACCAGAGCTGGACCATCTCCTTCGGCCACCATCACAACACCAAGGCTGGACCATCTACCTCGACCACTCTAACAATACCAGGGCTGAAACATGTCCTTCAGCTACCCTCACGACACCAGGGCTGGACAATCTCCCTCGGCCAAACTCATAACACAAGGTCTGAACCATCTCCCTCGGCCACCCTCACGATACCTGGGCTGAACCATCTCCTTCGGCCACCCTCACGACACCAGGGCTGGACCATCTCCCTCAGCCACACTCAAAACACAAGGGCTGAACCATCTCCCTCGGCCTGCCGAACGACACCAAGGCTGGACCATCTCCAGGAGACACACTCATAACACAAGGGCTGAACCATCTCCCTCGGTCTCCCTTTCGACACCAGGGCTGGATCATCTCCCTCAGAAACACATATAACACAAGGGCTGAACAATCTAACTCGGCCTCCCTCACGACACCAGGGCTGGACCATCTCCCGAAGCCGCACTCATAGCACAAGGGCTGAACCATCTCCCTCGGTCTCCATCATGACAACAGGGTTGGACCATCTCCCTCGGTCTCCATCATGACAACAGGGTTGGACCATCTCCCTCAGACACACTCATAACACAAGGACTGAACCATCTCCCTCGGCCACCCTCACGACACCAGGGCTGGACCAACTCCCTCGGCCACACTCATAACAAGAGGACTGAACCATCTCCATCGGCAACCCTCGGGACACCACTGCTGGATCATCTCCCTCAGACACACTCATAACACACGGACTAAACTATCTCCCTCGTCCACACTCATAGCACAATGGCTGAACTATCTCCCTCGGCTTCCCTCACGGCATCAGGGCTGGACCATTTCCCTCAGCCACACTCATAGCACAAAGGCTTAACCATCTCCCTCGGCCACCCTCACGACACCAGGGCTGAACCATCTCTCTCAGACACACTCATAACAGAAAGACTGAACCATCTCCCTCGGCCACACTCATAGCACAAGGGCTGAATGATATCACTCGGCCACACTCATAGCACAAAGGCTTAACCATCTCCCTCGGCCTCCCTCACGATACCAAGGCTGGACCATCTCCCTCAGACACACTCATAGAAAAAGGACTGAACCATCTCCCTCGGCCACACTCATAGCATAAGGGCTGAACCATATCCCTCGGCCACACTCATAGCACAAGGGCTGAACCATCTAACTCGGCCTCCCTCACGACACCAGGGCTGGACCATCTCCCTCACACACACTCATAACACAATGACCGAACCATCTCCCTCGGCCACACTCAAAACACAATGGCTGAACCATCTCCTCGGCCTCCCTCACGACACCAGGACTGGACCATCTCCCTCAGCTAAACTCATAGCACAAGGGCTAAATCATCTCCCTCGGCCTCCCTCATGACATGAGAGCTGGACAATCTCCCTCAAGCACACTCATAACAGAAAGACTGAACCATCTCCCTCGGCCAAACTCATACCACAAGGGCTGAACCATTTCCCTCGGCCACCCTCATGACACCAGGGCTGGACCATCTGCCTCAGCCACACTCATAGCAAAAGGGCTGATCCATCTCCCTCGGTCTCCCTCACAACACCAGGGCTGGACCATATCCTTCAGTCACACTCATAACACAAGGGCTGAAATATCTACCTCTACCTCCCTCACGACAGCAGAGCTGCACCATCTCCCTAAGCCACACTCATAGCACAAGGGCTGAACCATCTCCCTCGGCCACCCACACAACACCAGGGCTGGGCCAACTCCCTCAGACACACCCATAACACAAGGAATGAACCATCTCCCTCGACCACACTCATAGCACAAGGCCTGAACCATCTCCATCGGCCACCCTCACGACACCAGGGTTGGACAATCTCCCTCAGAAACACTCATAACACAGGGGTTAAACCATCTCCCTGGTCCACACTCATAGCACAAGGGCTGAACTAACTCCCTCGGCTTCCCTCCGGACATCAGAGCTGAACCATCTCCCTCGGCCACCCTCACGACAACATGGCTGCACTATCTCCCCCAGACATACTCATAACACAAGGGCTGAACCATCTCCCTCGGCCTCCCTCACGACATCAGGGCTGGACAATCTCCCTCAGTCACACTCTTAGCACAAGAACTGAACCATCTCCCTCGACCACCCTCATGACACCAGGACTGGACCGTCTCCCTCAGACACACGCATAACAGAAGGACTAAAGAATCTCCCTCGGCTACACTCATAGCACAAGGGCTGAAGCATCTCCCTCTGACTCACTCATAACAGATGGACTGAACCATCTCCTTCGGTCACACTCATAACACAAGGGCTGAACCATCTCCCTCCGCCACCCTCACGACACCAGGGCTGGACCAACTCCCTCAGACACACTCATGACTCAAGGACTGATCCACCTCCCTCGGCCACACTCATAGCACAAGGGCTGAACCATCTCCCTAGGCCTCCCTCACGACACCAGGGCTGGACCATCTCCTTCAGACACACTCATAACACAAGGGCTAAACTATCTCCCTCGTCCAAACTCATAGCACAAGGGCTGGACTATATCCATCGGCTTCCCTCACGACATCAGGGCTGGACCATCTCCCTCAGCCACACTCACAGCACAAAGGCTGAACCATCTCCCTCGGCCAACCTTACGACACCAGGCTGGACCGTCTCATTCAGACACACTCATAACACAAGGACTGAATAATCACCCTCGGCCACACTCATAGCACAAGGGCTGAACCATCACCCTCACACTCACTCATAACACAAGGACTGAACCATCTCCTTCGGTCACACTCATAGCACAAGGGCTGTATCATCTACCTCGGCTTCCCCCACGACACCAGGGCTGGACAATCTCCCTCAGCCACACTCATAGCACAAGGGCTGAACCATATCCCTTGACCTCCCTCATGACACCAGGGCTAGGCCATCTTCCTCAGACACATTGATAACACTAGGACTGAACCATCTCCCTCAGCCACACTCATAGCACAAGGGCTGATCCTTCACCCTCGGCCACCCTCACGACACCAGGGCTGGACCATCTTCCTCAGACACACTCATAACACAAGGGCTAAACCATATCCTTCGGCCATACTCATAGCACAAGGGCTGGACCATCTTCCTCAGACACACTCATAACACAAGGGCTAAACCATATCCTTAGGCCATACTCATAGCACAAGGGCTGAACCATCTCCCTCGGCCTCCCTCACGACACCAGGGCTGGACCATCTCCCTCAGATACACTCATAACACAAGGGCTGAACCATCTCCCTCGGCCTCTCTCACGACACCAGGGCTGGACCATCTCCCTCAGCCAAACTCATAGCACAAGGCCTGAACCATCTCCCTCGGCCTGTCTCATGACACCAGGGCTGGACAATCTCATTCAGACACACTCATAGCACAAGGGCTGAACCATCTCCCTCGGCCTCCCTCATGACACCAGGGCTGGACCATCTCCCTCAGACACACTCATAACACAAGG
The DNA here is from genome assembly GCA_038088735.1 of Panulirus argus. NCBI lineage: Eukaryota > Metazoa > Arthropoda > Malacostraca > Decapoda > Palinuridae > Panulirus > Panulirus argus. The sequence goes on along the minus strand of JAYMFT010279199.1, from coordinate 604 downwards.
ACTGAACCATCTCCCTTGGCCACACTCATAGCACAAGGGCTGAACCATCTCCCTCGGCCACCCTCACGACACCAATGCTGGACCATGTCCCTCAGACACACTCATAACATAATGAGTGAACCATCTCCCTCGGCCACACTCATAACACAGGGCTGAACCATCTTCCTCGGCTTCCCTCACGACACCAGGGTTGGATCATCTCCCTCAGCTAAACTCATAACACAAGGGCTGAACCATCTCCCTCGGCCATCCTCACTACACCAGGGCTGGACCATCTCCCTTAGACACACTCATAGCACAAGGACTAAAGCATCTCCCTCGGCCACACTCATAGCAAAAGGCCTGAACCATCTCCCTCGGCCTCCCTCACGACATACGGGCTGGACTATCTCCCTGAGACACACTCATAGCACAAGGGCTCAACCATCTCCCTAGGCCTCCCTCACGACACCAGGGCTGGACCATCTCCCTCAGACACAATCATAGCGCAAGGACAAAACCATCTCCCTCGGCCACACTCATAGCACAAGGCCTGAACCATCTCCCTCGGCCTCCCTCACGACATACGGGCTGGACTATCTCCCTGAGACACACTCATAGCACA
>JAYMFT010279198.1:0-24069 GCA_038088735.1 Panulirus argus | reverse complement strand
ATGAGATGGCCTTAATTAAGGGATTCAATTGCCCGTGCCGTCTCAGCTAACAGTAGAAAATAAACTGATAGTTACTCATGATTCACTCATGTACATCAGGTAACCAATTTACAGACCACCACCTTGGCAAAGATGAACAGCTAGGTTGACAGTGAACCAACAGGCCTCAACCATGATTCGAAAGTTATGCGGCTGACCCCAGACGGGCTGTGAATGTGTCATGGTCAACAACGCTAACCACTCAACTCAGGTTCGTATGATTCACATTAAGTGATTCACGTAGGAGCTACGCTTATTACGAACTTAACAATGATCCACTTACGTGAATAACACAGCAACTGCGCTTGTTTAGAACTCTATACGGTCTACTGTAGCGAATCATGCAGTAACTACGCTTGTCATGAACTACACATTTACATTTCATGTGAACCTAAGGAAATGGTTTTCTACATCATATGCCACCCATGCCATTGGTCTTAAAGATACTAGTCATACACTTCATCGACGTTGTGAAAATCTTAACTTTATCAATAAACCACATTCATCTTACCAATGAATAATTTTGCCCTTCAAACAAACTCTCTCAACAAATACAAGCTGAATACATAGTTTATTAACTTCAACAAACACATCGTAAACAATCTGAAAAACTGTAGCCGAGTATTGTACACACGGAAACAAACGCGGCAAAGCAAATTTGCAAGCCAAGATTAGAAAGGGATTTACCGTAACAGAGTGGATGCAGAGAGTCACTTGCTAAAAATATGGAAAGGAAATGAATCCTGACTCAACTCACACACACACACAGAAACGGAATCATGTTACGACCTGGAGGGAACATGATACTGCGGAATTCCTGGTAGCAACGTGACACTCTATACATGTGCGACTCGGAGGGAAAAATGTCGGTATGTGAGGGAACATGACTACACAAGAGTGAATATGAGTGACGACTATGAATGAGGAAGATGACACATATTAGAGACAATATAACAAGAGCCGTGACGCTGAGTTAGGTTTACCATTACGATTCGAGTTAGAATCACAGAATTATCTAACTGAATAAATTAATAAAATAACTAAATAAATGAGTTTACATATGCTAAAACCTTCCTTATCTCTCTCAAAGAGACAAGCCCATAGTGTTTACAAGTACTAAATAAGGGTTACTGAAAACAATGACGAATAAAACTCCTTTTAAATTCTAAGTACAAGGACCAATAGGTCAAAGGCCAGTCAACCACACCTAAGGGTCGTCGTCCCGTCGCGCTCCAAGGGTCGCACTTGTCATGTTCGAGGTATGAACGACTCGTAGAAGCCATTAGCTACACGCAGGGTCATAATTCCATTCCTTTCCCATAGTTACCAACAAACTAGGCTGTTGGGGAGGCCATGGTTAGCAACGAAGCTCGCCATTCTATCACGGAATGTAGGAAAATGCAATATTTTGGGCTGTCCTAGCAGCTAGACTCTGTTTATTACACCATTATTTCATCAGTTAAAAAAGCTACTTGGAAAATATAAGACATGAAGGGGATGAACATGCTTATGAAGTCAGGGAGACCTCACTGGTATGCAAATCTGAACAAGTATCCATCTTAAATGACCTGTAGTCCAGGCCTGCAGCAGAATTAGACTGGAAATGCTATCGACAAAGCTGCCGCTGTGAATCATGAAACGATTGGTTAAAAAGAAAAAAGAAAAAAAAGAATCGGCAACAGGTGCCGGGTTGCCTGTAATTTGATGATATGCTCACAGGGCGGCACGCACAGCAGGGCTGTTTCTCTCTTTCCTGCCACCGCCGTGGTGGTGGTAGCAGTTTTACCCCCCAAGCCTTGAGCACGACGCGTGTACGACCCCTTTGAGCCTACGACCCGAGCCTCATCGGCGCTCAAATGGGGTGGTCGTACTGCCTGCCGCGATGTGATGGGGGGGGAGGGGGTGGGGGGGGGGAGGTTTCATCGTTAACAGCCTTAAGAGTCGTTAGTCACGACACTATCAAGGGCTTAGGTTACCGGCCGACTATTGTGGAAGTGGATCCAAGTGGGTTGAGGAATAAAAAGGACAATTTGTGTTTCTGTGGCTGTAAAAGGATTATGAACAGAGGGATCTTAACAATGCCTCCCTAAAAAAGATGTCCAGGTCGAAGCTTTTAGAGTAAGAGAGAGAGAGAGAGAGAGAGAGAGAGAGAGAGAGAGAGAGAGAGAGAGAGGAGTAAATTCGCTGAGTAAATTAGTTACATGGTAATGAACAAAGTAACCATATTGTGGCTTGTGCAAAAACTGCTACCACAATTTCAGAAAAAAAATGCAAATTGCATTCATATTTGCCCCCTGTACGCCATCCAGGATAAGTCTATTGGGAATTATCAATAAAAAAAAAGGTTCCTTTACCCAAATTAACATATGGTAATCTCCATCTTCAAAGAAATATATCTATTATAAAATAAGGTGTTTCTTCTTTGTCAGCCAGCAATATGTCATACAAACAGTACATCAATGTCATGAGTAACATAATACATATTACAGGTTTGTAAATGTTTTACGTATATAATAATGTATATCTGATCCACCACATGGAACAATGAACAAGGGAATAATGGTAGACGGATGCTAACGTTCTTGACTGACATATACGCGTTGTCAGCCGTGACAAAACTGCCACATGACACTTCAGCTAGGCACAAGAGGGGGACACTTCTTAAAACACTCGCCACACCAACACTCTAGCACCGCAGATATGCCCACAAACCGGACAATTATTCATTTATCTTAGCTCTACTCACGTCTCATTCAGCCGTGGGCAGTACTTCAGGACCAGTTCTAGGAATTTCGAGTCACTACACACTAGCCGGGGAGCTCTAGGCGGGCTGGTAACGTTCAGAAACTTGAGTATGGTACAGATCAAAAGAAAAACAGCGAAGACGATGACGGCGGACATCTTCTCCCTCTCACAGCTGTACCGACACTGAGAGTGACGTCACTTTGTTTGACAATCGTGGAGGCTCAATTGCCAGACACCGCAGCCGGCTCTAACCCCGTGGCACTGCCACACGAATATGACACGTGATTCGTAGTATCAAAAACAACCCCACGACCCTAATCACTCATTTCGTGATTATCAAGTCTGGGCATCAGCAGACTAAATACTTCCTCAGGGTAAGCGATTAAAGATGGACTTTCTGAACAGGGGCCTTTGTTATGACTGGACGCGGGTTACACTGTGTCGGAATGATATATCCTTTTTCCCCTCCTCCATTTATCTCAAGCTACCAAGATTTTCTCTCACTCCGCCAGGCGGTTCTGAGAAAATGGTGGTCTCCATTTCCTCCGACACAGGAGAAACACACGAGGCAGGAAAACTGGAAGCAACACATCAATGGTAGTAACATTTTCGAAAGATGCCAATTTGTGTTTATTTTCCGCCATCAAGTTATTTAAACTATATCCTCCGTTATCAAAAGCTTTCATGACACGTTTTCGCATCGTAGAGTCATCTTACCGTTCTCCTTCGTCGTTCGATGGCGTCGGATCGGAAATTAAAGCAACGAACACCAAAATATTCGTAAATGTTTGAGCGCCATTGAGTGCCAACTTGCCGTTGCATAATATGAGGTTCAAGGTGGCCAACGTTGTTCATTGTCATATGTAGCCATTAAACCCTAGGTTTATCTCATTCCACGTATGGCTGAGATTAATCTAAGAGTGTATGGGGTTATCGTGCTTTACGGAACGATCGATCATGTCTAAAATGGCCATAATGGCGGGATAGGCAGCCCCGCCCTAGATGAACACTCGGTACAATGAGTCAGGTTCTCGAGGCTTCCTGTGCCGGCCGCCTACCAGAAGGGGACGACCGGTCGAATAATCTCTTGTTGAAAGACATCGGGTCGAGTATATCTGGTGATCGACGATCGGAATATGGTCGAATATCTGGTGATGGACAACCGGTCTGTGGTCGAATATCTGGTGGCCAACAACCGGTCTAAGGTAATCATTTGATTAACAACCGGTCTAAGTTCAAAATTAGGTGACCGGGTACCGGTTGTGGTTTAAGTATCCTAGCTGATGACCAACACTGGTCTAATTTCCACAGTGGGTGACCTACAATGAAACTGAGGTCAATAATTCGTGAGTGACAATGAGTCTGGCTAAATATTCTTGACCGCCAGCTGACTGATTTGATTTGAGCCGGGAGAACCCCGGCAAATTCATTGTGCACCCCATACCCATCCTGTGAGCGGTAGCGCAAAAGGATTACAGGGGTCACAAAAGGTCTTAGTCAGACTCCAGTGGTTTGATATTACATGCATTACATAGTTACGTAGTTTCATATGTTAAGTTCTACCTACTACATGCAAAAGGTGGATACAAACTTAAATTTTCAGGTATCTTGTCATTAACAATAATGTGACAGTTCTCGCAGGGTTTGTTTAGATCTATTCCCAAACGGCTCTATTTTTTTCATAATGATTTGAGCATCATCACATGCATCCAGGAGTGAAATGAGGTCAGAATACCCTTTTTTTTTCATAGAGGCAATGTTCCAACTGAGTAGTGTGATATCATACTGTTGAACAATGTTCCTGTTAGCCATTTTCCTTGTAAGTCGCATGGATCTCCCTTAAGCTGTCAAGTCTTTTATGTATTTCTTTGTAGTGATTTAAAACAACGTTTCCTAGCATTTCATTTTCGGTAACTGCGGGATGGCTTAATAGGTCTCTAATTCCTTTACCATGAAGGAGTTTGGGAACTGTTTTCTTTAGCAGCTTATCAACTTCTGCTTCATTCATCTCACTTAACTCGTGTATTTGCTCACCAAGTACACCAATACTTTTGGACACATTATTGTCGCCATGTTCTGGTGTCTCTATCACCTGTTTCTGTGCATCAACCTTTTTCATTTAGCAACTGGATTTTCTCACATAGCACCTCGATAAATTTATGCATGCTCTTCCCCCCCCCCCCCCATCACCAAGCACAGCTGTTTCTGCTGCTTGTTGGTGGGCATTAACCTAATCACCTGGCACTTACATTTTCTCAAGAGAGCTTTTCCACATTTTTGGATAAAACTTCCATAGCTTTCAACATATTTCTTCATTCTGCTTTTGGACGTCTATGTCCTGCGGGGCCTGAAGGGGGGGGGGGGAACTGACCGCCAACTGGTTAACTACATTCCAAATCCTACTGAACCTACAAATCCTACAAGAACCGCTTGAAAAACTGCAGCGATCATATCCCATCTTCATTGCAACTTGATCAGTTCAGGTATATTAAAAGAAGAAACGAGGTGGAGAAAAGACAAATCTAACAGAATCGTATGACGTCAAAAATTCGGTTAAAGGGTACAAAGACAGCATAATAATAACTGTTGAATCATGAAAAAAATAACTGCGACAGGTGATATATACCCATACTACAAGGCCAGTATTCCATCAGTATTCCAGCAATGTACCTCTCAAATAATGTTTTAATTATTCAGTGCAATTGCTAAGGTCTGTCGTGTGAATAAGCAAGATTAGAAAGCCTTATATACCGGCAGAATAAGAAAACCACAAGAACCAACGGGAGATTACGTTTTCTTTGATAGTCTTCCGTCGTCAAAGGGGAACTAATGTTCCTTGGCTTGTGAACGGAAGCACCGATGTTTTTCTCATTTTCACGTGTTTTCTTGCACATATTTATCTCAGATCAACAATAACGATGGAATAACTGATCCTCATGATACTTAACATGTTTATTTACACCAATGGTCCTTCTTTGCCCTTTCAGAGCGGGGTGCTGGGATATATATATATATATATATATATATATATATATATATATATATATATATATGTATATATTCTAGTCAACTGATGAGTTTTGTCAGTGTTCCATCTATCCAATATTAAGAAAGAATGCATGAGGTGGATAATCCACAAAGCTATAAAGTTTTGATAGAAAAGTAATATTCTTATCAAACTACATTGTCATCCTCGTTTGGCCACAACTCCATTGTTGACATTAGTAAATTACAATGTAGAAAATATACATCCCATAAAGACAGACTGATACTTAATGAAAATCACTCTAATCGAGGTCTCCTAAGCTGTCCTAACCGCCCGTTCGCGCAGTTAAGCTTACGCGAACGGATATCACGTGTAAACATCTCAAAAAATTAATTCTTTCTTATTCACTACACGTACACAGACACGTTTGACTAAAAAAAAAAAAATGACCAAATAAACTTTGTCTCTGGTTTATATCACGCAATTCAAGCTTTAAACACTTCCTTCTCTTTATATTCTATTTCTAAACGACGTTCTAATGTGAAAAACGGACTGGGGGATTGAGATATGATTTTTTTTCGCTAGATAGGAACGACGATACCATGACTGGGTCGGTACGCGTCTCATACCGGAATTAAATGACTATTGAAGGTTACAGTAAACCGGCGCAAAATTGTTATGTCGAGACAGTGTTACAAGTACCTCTTAGGGTCACTCCTCACCCTAATGTGTGTCTGTGCTGTATTTGGTTCAGGTGCTCAAGGTGATTACATTGAAGTTTCTTAATTACATTGGCTACCAGGTATGTCTCCAACCGCTTGACTGTGCCATGTGCTTGAAGTGAAAGACAGGTGTAGAGCTGCATGTGGCAGGCAGTACACATTAGCGATTTAATTAAAATTACTAAAACTTTTAGGTGGCATAAATTAAGGTTTAGGAATATCACTTAAGGTAAATCACTAAGGAACTTCCACCATAATGCCTCTGAATAATGAGTTTTTTATTATTTTATTTTTAAATTTAAGAGAGTGGTCTGTAGAGAATAAAATATAAGTGGTGGTTTGTGATTTGCAGCAGACAATAATAAGTGAATTTTTCAACTACTGAATTGGGAGTGAAGGTAAATATTGTGTGATGGGGAAATTGGCTTAGGTTTTCCTCCACTTTTAAATTCAAGTGATTAAAAAAGTTTTAAACCTACTGTTACTTAATGTAACCCCACATTTACCTTAACCTTCATAGCCCTCCCCACTGTGGTTATTTATAATCTTGGAAATAAAGAAAATGCTACAGAACATGCTCCTCCACTATTATTACATTCACACTTTATACTATTATTGCAATACAGTCATACTCCAAGGCTAAAGTATTTAGTGGAAGCACAAAAATTCAAAATTATACACACACAGGTGACATCCTTTATTGTAAATTTTAAAACTTTCAAAAATCTATATATTACAATGTTACTATTATATATTTATAAGCTTAAAATATTTAACATAGTGCCTAATTTTTTAATATACTTACCTTAGATTTTCCTTCTTTTTGTTAAGCTGAGCTTTCTAATATTTTATTATTGGATCTTAAAAAACATACCTGAGGTACTTACAATAGTTAAGTTCTCTGCAAAATTTTATCTTCACTAATGATGCAGATGCTCTGCAGTAAAATTATTATGATTTTACCTTTCTAGTTCTGTAAACTAATAACTTAATAAATGTTTTATATTGTCCTTATATTTCCTTTTTTTCCTTGTGGAAACTTCTCTTAAACAAAACAATGGTTTTCATAATTAGTTGACGCAATAGTAGTTTAACATGAGAAAGATGCTACTAAGAAAATGTTCTCTAAACTACAAAATCTCATAATCAACAAAACCTCATCATCTGCAGAATATTCAACTCACATGATGTGCAAATAGTTACAGTTGTGACATGACTGTCAAAACTGAATTATGTAATGGATTAAAAATCCACAAATAAGTCAAGTTTTTAACAAATTATCATGCAGTACTTGCTGTACCTTGCAGGTGGTTGTAAAAGTCGCAATTACGGCCATGGCAGCACTGTGTGTGTATGTGACTCCTCGTACTGTGACTCCTTACCTCCTGTCCAGTTCCCTAAAGCTGGTGAAGCCCTTCTTGTGACATCAAATAAAGCAGGTGCACGTTGGAGGATTGTAAAAGGAATATTTTCAGAGCATGGAAATGAAATTCTGCCGTGTTAGTATTGTTGGAATCTTTTGGTTTTGATTTTATTACTTTTTTTTATATATTAAGTATTACCAGTATGTAACTTTTTTCTTTTTGCAGTGAAGGACACTAAAGTGGAAGGCATTTAATAGGAAAGGATAGATTAACTGAAAATGAGATTTCTAAAGTGCAGTATATTTAACATGCTAGATGTATTGATTAATGACCTTTATACTTTGAGAGGGGTTTAAGTCATATGCCATATCCTTCACTTGTAGTAGGATATCTAGTGGTGAATCTTAACAATTGATCAGCATAGAAATGGATGCATATATTTCAACACTGTAAAATAAAGAAGAGGGTTACATGAAAAAAGACCCGCAAACAGTAATGAAACACAACGAAGGATGTGGTGGTGTCCTCGCTAGAATTTTTTTAATGAGGAAATGTTTGAAATCTACATACTCATGATCTGGGCATGAAGTGTCCCAAAGTTATGTTATTCATGCTTAGTGTATATTATCAGTAGATGTTATCTTGTTTCCCACAATGTCCAAATGATACCACATATGTGTTGAATTACTAGTTTATTACTAAATATTAATGTACCTGTAATATTTGTGCTTGATATATCAAAGAAGATTGTACTGTATTGGGACTTGGGCAGGGTCTGAAATATATCTTCCCATGTACTCTGTTAAAAGTGGTTTGATTTAAACACTGTCTTCTAGGAATGCATCCCTTTATGAAAGTGAGGAAGTCCTGTATTCTTTCTCAAGCTTCAGTTTTTCTATTGCATGAAGTTATTATAGTTTAATCTAAAATGATTTCAGCAAAAAAAATACCTAAATAGTGTATTAAGTAAGGTATCTTAATCTGTATCTAAACTTATGTCATGAGATTTAAGAAATTTCCAAATATCACCCTTTATATTAATAAATCTAGTAGTATATTGAAGATAAGTGTAGCACAAACACATTTCTCGACCAGCACAGTGGCTAGAAGGGTACTGACAAGCATTGTATGGGAGATGTTGTTGGATTTTTCACATGTGATATAAGAGATCATAAAACTGGCACATTGGGGCTTAAGATATAAAAGAAATGCACTGAAATTTATTATTTATAAATACAAAGTGAATCTTTACAAAGTTGATGGATTGTGGAGGCAAGAGATCTGATACATAACTATAGATCTGAAAAATATCCTCTGATTATGCTGAAAACTGGTAGTTATTGGCAGTTCTAATACTTAGTGCTTAAATATTGGACACATCCAAATTTTGACAGTTGACACATATGTAGGTGGTAGAGCATAAATTTGAGCATAAATTCGGAATGTTATAGGATATATGGCTGGAGAAGAGAACCATCAAAAGGTGAAAGGAGGCAAAAGTAGTTCACCAGTCAAATTTTATCCTTGAATATTTTTCCATGAAAGCATATTTGTGGTTAATGAAGGAAAATCAATATACAGTTTTACACTGGATTTATTTCTCATTTATATTTATGATTATTTAATATTTATGATTATTTTTTTAGCTGGGTAAGTTTGTTTCTTATATATTTGATTATTTAATTTAACAGCCACTGAAACTCTTGAATATGAAGTAGACAGCAGGACATCCTACCAGAAGATTATCGGATTTGGTGGTGCTTTCACAGATGCAGCTGGCTTGAATGTTTTAAGCCTGTCAGAACCACTGCAGGAAAAGATATTAAGGTAACTGAAGTTGTTAAGAGTCCATGTGAGACTTTAGTGAGTACCTATGATATCACTCTACTGAATATGTAGAGGTGCAAAGTTTATTTCTTGTGGACATAAATCAACGAGTCACTTATTTCATCATATTATGTTATTCTTCACTTTTCTTGCCAGCTTATATATATCTCAAGTAATTTTTTTCATCACTTGGGTCATCCAACAATGTACTTTTTTCCTGCAGGGTCACTGTGCATGCATGATCTTCAGATGGACTGTGCCATGCAGTGATTATGGTGACTGTAGGGGGACTGAGGAAAACAGAATTTTTTCTGCAACTTGCGAGCAATGCATGAGACCTCAATAGGGTGCTAATAGTACAATAAGTCTGCTAGATATTTAAACAGAGGCAGGAAAAGTTAGCAGATCCACTATTGGTGGCAGCTGTTCTTGAACAGCACATTAAGCATTGTTTGCTATTGTTTAAGATTAAAGAGAATCATTCTCAACTTCTACATGGATTCATTTATTAGTTAAAACCACTGCAGATATGAAAAAATCTTAGGAAGATTTTGTAACCTGTCTTATCGCCCAGTTTCAAGGTCTAACAGAGATTGTATTGAAGTTACTGGTAGCAATGTTCTTGTTTTTTCAGAGCTTACTATTCAGAAGATGGCCTTGAATATAATTTAGGTCGTATTCCTATTGGTGGGACTGACTTCAGTACACACCCTTACACATATGATGACCTGAAGAGTGGTGAGATAGACATGGAACTGTCTCATTTTTCACTTGCAAAGGAAGACTTAGAATACAAGGTACTCCTCAGAGATTAGAGGATAAATTGGTATAATATTTTCTGACCACAAATATATTCCTGAATATGTGAGTAAAATATATATAGTAAGATTTACTTGATAAGACATCAGATAAAAGATATAAAAGATTGGTTGAGTATCAATGATAAGTGCTTTGTAATTTTGGATAAGGATGCAAGGATATGCAGTGTCTGAGTATGGAGAAAGCTATGAATAAATATCTGACATTGGATTTTTCAAGCATCTGATAAAAATGAGTAGAAGATAAACATAAGCAAGGGGATTTGATGAACTGACATTTCTACCAAAAAGAAAATTAGCTAAATATTTATCATTCTGATCAAACATTTGTTTAGATTTTTAAAAATAATATAGGAAGTTTCTTACATTCACAGATACCATTAATTCAAAGAGCTATGAACATGTCATCCAAGCCCATCAAGTTCTTTGGATCAGCTTGGGGTGCTCCAGCTTGGATGAAAGATAATGGCAAGATTACAGGCAAGGGGAAGTTGCTGCATAAGATGTACTCTACATGGGCTAATTACCATGTGAGGTAAATAGCATAAGATAATTCTTACATACATCATAAATTATATTGATAAAAGTCCCTAAATTCATTTCTGTGTTCAGCAAGCCACACTGAATACTACGTTTCTATATCCGAGTTATCACTATCTCAACATTTGATATAGAATCAAATAAATTTTTAGTTGTTTCTATCATGGAGATCATTACTACTGACTAAAATCACCAGAGGGCATTGCAACTATTTTTTTTTCTTTATATATTTATTCGTATATAAAGCAAAAGGCAGAAAAATTAGGTAGGCTAACAGGCTTTTATGAATAATTTCTTGAACATAGAGGGAAGAAACTCTGCTCCCCAGAAAAATGCAATACAATGGAGCAGACAGAAAGGAGTGTACATAGAACTTATATAACAGAAGTCTGAACATGAGGGGCTGAAAATTTGGAACCAAAAAGCCATTTCTTATGAGGAAAAAGCTACAAAGTAACCTGTAAAATTTTTTTTTGATGAGTGATGAAAAATACAAGATAGTTAATAGATGGTATTTTTGGGTCCTTACTCTTTGTTTTCCTTATTCTGAATATTGTTCAGTATATACATAAAGGACGCGAAGAATCATGTTTTACCTCAACAAAGAAATCATGAAGGTATGAAAGTTCATCTTAAAAGAATACTAAAGCATCGTTTTTAACCCTAAACTAAAAAGGTTGATTTTGATACGATGCAACTAACTATAAAATGATGAAAACTTGATAAGGAAAGATAACTGTCATTTGAACTTTTTGATGATGATGACCCTAGATGTTGGCTCACTGGAGGACCAGGAACTGTGGTATATGTGCACTGGTATTAGACTTCTTTGTTTTCTGGGCAAATGACCAGGGAGTAGGTCATTAAGATACCTAACTGCTAAGGGATGTTGGTTATTTTAATGAGATTTACATGTGACACTATTTGTGATTGTACAAGTTCATCAACAAATTTCAAAGCATTTCATATAGAGTAGGGACTTTGTTTCCTTCATTTCATATTTCAGGAATATGAGGCTCACTTTAAACTTTCAGCAGATCACTGTTGTGTGAATGAAAGTAATCAGTCCAGCACTAAAGGATTTTTCTTTCAAGGTTGGAGCACAGGTCAGTACAGAATCTGCAAGATTGCTCACTGGCCTTAGGGTTGCTTTAGAAGATATTAAACCTTAGAAATCAACACTTGTGGATTCAACAAAGGACATTTTGTTCTTTGAGATGATAAAGGGTACAAGAGAGAAAGAATATAACCCACATATCTCCTGTGTATTGTAAAAGATGATAGAAGGGGTGGGAGCAGCAGGCTGGAAATCCTCTTCTGTCTTATGACTCTAAAAGTAAGAATAGAAGGCGAGGCATGTAAAGTGTTGTCCAAATTTCTTTTGTATATTTCCTTATTTATTTATTTTTCTTGATGCAATCTCACTAAGGATGGGGGGATGCAGCCACAAGCTACCCCTGGCCACTCTGATGGACCATATTCACACACATCTTTTCAACCACTGGGAGTGATGGCCTAGCCATCATCCCTCTTCTGCTGATGCAAGTTAGTGACATTAACCCTAACCTTGAACCACCAAAGTATATACGCCCACAATGAGAAACTCCTATCACCAAAAAACATGACTGTTAGATGTTCCTGGTGCCTTCAGTGGTGTCACCTCCATTGCACTTCACTTCCCTCCATAAAGGACTGCTCAACCTCTGAACATGCAGGAATCACTCAGACAAACACCCAAAGCGTTCTTCCAGATCCTCACACTCCCACCACAATCACCTGACGAGGAATAGCACAAAATGCACACCTCCACGTTTCACAAGCTAATAGTACTTCTCAACAGAACCCCATTCACCCATGGAATATTTTACTATTTATCAACATTGGTATCAAACACAAAATCACAGAAGTACTCGGCCTACTCCAAGAACACTTTATATACATAGCCTTCATCCAAAAAACCAGACTTAGACCTAGGTTCACCCTTCCTCCTTTCTGTAGCCCCACAACCCTAAGACAAGACAGACAACAAGGACAAGGAGAAGGACTCTTAACACTTATATACTGCAACTTCTCTCTATCAACAATGCCCAGCAGATCACAGGGGTTGACAACACTCTTAAAATGCAATTCATAAAAATCAAACTTCACAGCACTAAATTGATCAGTAATTAACATCTACATACCTGCTCTCAAAGAAACATTTATTAACTACAGAATTTAACCAACACACCCAGCACTTACTTATATGGAGATGCCAGTGCCCACCATCCTTTATGGCTTAACACTTACCCTTAAGATCATTGAAGTGAAATACTCATGAACCACCTGAATCCTTTCATTCCCATCTTTACCCTTATAAACTCCGACCTCTTCTTCCTCACACTCTCCATTGCACCCAGGACCTAAGCCCCTTGCTTCCACCAAATGAGTTACTTCAGCTCCATGCTTCCATCTGCTGCCACATTCTTTCCAAGATGCTTAAAGCATTCCACTTCCTTCAAGCACTCAATAGATAAAATCATACTCAAACCATTCTGTATCATCTCACTACTGCAGCTCATTACCTTAATTTTATTCTCATTAATTTTCAACTTTCATTTATACACTCCTAAGCTGTGCTGGTATATACTGCAAGAATATGGTGTTTCTTAGTCTTTGCATACATTACTGAACTCCACTTCACTCTCATATTCAATAAACATGTTTAATATGTTTCAATTTCAATTTCAGTGTGATCTTTTAAGTGAGAATATACCTGGCTTAGAGTGCATCTATTTACAGGTTTATTAAGAGTTATGAAGAACACAACATCAGTATTTGGGGTCTTACTACTCAAAATGAACCAACTGATGGTTTAAGGAAAAATTTCAGTTTTAATGCTGTTGGCTGGACTCCTGAAGAGCAGGTGTGTTTTTCAATATGCATGTATGTGGAGGTTGTATTAATTTTAAGCTGATTGTTCATGCATGTTACACAGATTCTCATGCTTACATATGTACTCATAAGTTAAATAATCACACACACACACGCACACGCACGCACGCACGCATGCACGCACACACAGACACACAGACATCCACACACACACACACACACACACACACACACACACACACACACACACATACATGCATGGAGAGGACTAAAGATGAAATTAATCCAGACACTTTAGCAAAGATATAAAGAAGTACTTTTATATTGTAAGAGTGGTGGCAGAGTATGTTCAAGAGATGAGGCCCCATGAGTGGAAAACTTCCTCCCTGTACAGCACTAATAGGTGATTTTAAATGGTTAATTTCACACACAAACAGAGGGAAGATTTGGAAATTTGGCTTGAATAACAATGGAAAAGGTAATTAGAAAAAGAATTGAATGACACCTTGCAGAGAAAAACTGCATAAGTAAGAGGTTCATGGATTCAAGGAAAGGGGGTCATGCTTTAGACTCCTTTATAGAGTTAACTCTGTTTTAGACAGAGAAGGGTGGGTGGACTGTGTATTCCTGCACTTCTAGCAAGAATTAGACATTACAATATAGGAAGTTGGTAAAGAAGTAGACACTTTCTTGAATTAATTGATTGTAGCATTCATGAACAATTTAACATAGGCATTCCAGTGATCTTGAACCGTAGGTGTATTATTAAATATACCACTGCAGCATCATGCATCATTTTCATGAATTTGTGTACTTGTCAGTGCTTGATTAAATGATAACTAAGTGATGTCTGAATAATTTATTATTAAAAAGCTTATTTGATAATAATTACTATATATTACACCATAAATGGGTAGTGACATACTGTACTAGATATTCATAAGTAATGAATTGGGGCCATAATTTGTGTGAAGTTTTAAAAGTCTACCAAAAGAAGCACTGAATCATAAAATCTACCTGTACTCAGGATTTGTTTTCCTTACTCTCATATGTCTCATTTTATTCTCTTCATATCCTGTGCACAGTTTTGCATATGGAACTTACTGATCAACACACTTACACATACATGTGAATCATTCACATACAGTAGTGCTTCACTTTGGCCTTCTATCTTTAAATATATAGATACATTTTCTCTATTTCACTTTTTCATATTAATATTTTTGTCAATTTGATCAGGCAGAATGGGTTGGAGAACACCTTGGGCCTGCCCTGAATAACAGTAGCTATGGTCACGTCAAAATCATGATTTTGGATGACAACCGTATTTTTCTACCCAAGTGGGCTAATGATGTAAGTATTGTGAATTTATCCTTCCAGAGTCTTAGAAAATGGCTTAGTAGTCTCTTTTTGTCTGTCTGTTTGTCTTTGTCTGTCTGTCAGGGAGAAACCTGTTAGAATTTATGAAGAAAAATAAGAGCATGTTAGTCATAGAACACTCTATACATGAATAGTAGTGCAGAGATGCAGGTTAGTTGGTATGTGAGTTTCCCTGGAGAAAACTAGGAGGAAGTGTGATGTTTTAGATTCTGTGAAGGCAAAAATGGGTATGTTTGAAGCTATAATAGTCCCAATGATGTTGTATGGATGTGAGGGATGGGCTGTAGCTGAGAATGTACTGAGAGTGGTGTATGTGTTGGAAATGAAATGTTTGAGGACAATATGTGGTATGAGGAGGGTTGACTGAGTAAGTAATAATATTGTACGAGAGAGATGCCATAATAAGATGAGTATGGTTGAGAGAGAGCTGAAGAGGATGTGCTCAAATGGTTTGGACATATGGAGAGAATGAGTGAGGAGAGGTTGAAAAAGAGGATATATGTTTCAGAAGTGGAGGGTACAAGAAAAAGGGGAGACGAAATTGGTGAGGTAAGGATGGAGTGAAAAAGATTTTGAGTGCTTGGAGCCTGAACATGTAGGAGGTTGAAAGGTATTCACAAGACAGATTAAACTGGTGAACTGAGTGATATGGTGTACAGGGGTGAACATGGTGTTTGTGGACTGAACCAGGGCATATAAAGCAGCTGGGTTAAACCACAGAAAGATATGTGAGGCCTATTTGTGGATAGGGTGTTGTGGTTTTGGTGTATTACACTTATCTTACTGCAAAATCAATTTGTAAAATTCTGCAGATGCTCCATGTTGATAAGTGACAAAAAATATTTTCAGAAGAATGTGCTCTTACACCTTGCTTTTAATGTGGGAGCTTATACGATATCATTTCATGTATTCAATCTTGTGTAAACTTTTTCTTAAATGAACAAAATTTCCAGACCCTCAACAGATTTCAAGGTTGTTTTATTTATGATTTCTTTTGGAAATAGATTTGTTAATGGAAAAGACTGTTTGCAGTGTATGTAAGACTTAACCGATATCCAAATACACTTATTATATTTCAGATTATGTCAAACAGCAAGGCAGCTTCATATGTTTCTGGTGTGGCTGTCCACTGGTACACAGACTGGTTTATCCCTCCTTCGATACTTGACCTAACACACAAATATCACCCCGAGCTTTTCATGCTATATACAGAGGCCTGCACAGGTATATACATCAGGCTTGTTTGTTTATCTTCTCTGTTTTGTTACTGGTTGGGATATTTAGCATCACAACATGTAATTTTTTTTTAAATCCATAGAACTGATGAGAAATGTGGGACATTGATTATTAAGTATTTGACCATAGTTTTTGGCAGCTTTTGATTGAAATTTTTATTTCTTGATTCCTCTCCAGATATGCCATTTCTTGGATTCACAGCAGGTGACATATAATTTATCTCTGAGGCATTACAGTTATAATGTATGTTTCATATATGCACTCCTTTCTGTTCTCTAGACCTTATCTTTGTATTGCCTTACATCTGCCTCTCCTTACCTGATTCAGGTACTTTTATTATGGACCTAGTTAGCTCCTAGACTTCATGTTCAGTGACCCAAGTTGGGAAATAACAGCTTGAGTTTACGTGTATGTGGATGGGTAGGGGTTTAAGACTGGATGGCCCATCGAGTTAGTTAGTTAGGTAGTGATGATACTTTGTTATGGGTTAGGTTGTTTTGTTAGGATTCTCCTGCTTTTATGGAACTGACTTACTCAAAATATGTACTTCAAGCCTCCAGTGTAAAAGTACAGAAATTAGTCTTTCATCGCAACTGTGACTTTTTTTAGTCATTAGAAAATCAGTGAATCATATAAAGCGGTACACAACTTACTATTCAAAGTTGATAGTCTTCCAGCACTTAGCAATTATGAATTGAGGTAGTAACAGAAGTGACATTGATCTGTTTCTCCATTTTCAGGGCAGTGGCCTTGGCAGCCACTGAAGGTGGTGTTGGGATCTTGGGTGAGGGCAGAGAATTATGCTGCTGACATTATAGAGGTACTTCATGTTTCTATCTGTTATTTTCTTTCTCCATCCACTTTACCTCCATTCTATATCTCTATATGCATGCAGATTACTCAAATACAGTAGTGTATATTCCTTTGTTATTCTTTCTGTTCCTGCTTTAGTATCAGATCACAGTTTTGCGTCTTTTGCTATAACACTTATATATATTTTAGTTTTACAAATGTTTTTAGATGTAATAAATTATTTTAAGTAATTTTTCATTTTGTTAGAGTATGATTATTTTAAAATGAGGGGAAGAATGTTTAATGAGCACCATCTCCTTTTCAGAATATGGAGCACTGGGTTTTATTTTAAAATGAGGAGAAGAATGTTTAATGAGCACCATCTCCTTTTCAGAATATGGAGCACTGGGTATCAGGCTGGACTGACTGGAACCTTGCTCTGGATGTGAAAGGTGGACTAAACTGGGTTAAAAACTTTGTTGATTCGCCCATTATTGTCAATGCTGTAAGTTCTCTATGAATAATTTTTGGTTTTCAGTGTTATAAATTGCACTTTGCTTTCTTTGGATTCTTTACATTATATGAAAGAGGAGAGTATCTTTAATAGAAGAGAAGTGCTGTCTGACCAATGTTTGGTACAAGTTTTGCATGCTACACCAGTATATACAGGCTGGAGTAGTATATCATATGTACATAGACAGCTATGTTTTTGTTATTGGAAGAACACATTTTTTGGGGGTAAATTAGCATTAATAATAGGTTGTCCATGGACTGGGGATTCTCTTTATTCTTACCCACTAAGTGTGTACATAGTACATTGCTTAGATGACCTAACCACCTTGGACATCTGCAGTAAAACCTTAAGAGCTGCTGTAGGAGAAGCCTCAAATAATCAGTTTGGAATGTTGAAGGATCAGGGACTGAAATGGTAGGCATATCCTCTAAACTTTTTTAGATTATGAGACTGCATCATGTCAGATGGCTTTATTACATATCCATCCAATGTAGTGTTCCATCAGCTAGTGATCATTAGTAAAGTCCATGTCTATAAAGTAGTGGACACTTTCATTTAAAACAAGCCATGAAGACACGCATGTTCTTTGCTGTCAGATTAAAAGATCACATTGGTACAGGGAGAAAATGCGGGTTGTGAATTTAAGTCACTGTTCACAGGTATGGCATCAATATTCCTAGGATGTGTAGGTAATTGCTGAAAAGTTGACATGATTCATTAATTTAGTTCCATGACTTTTTCGTTCCTTCAGTCAGACTGATTGCTTAAAAAAGTGCTAATTAAGTGAGTGAAGGAAACTGAACACAATCCACACATTTTTCTCAAAAATATTTGCTTCTTTACCAGTCACTTAAAATGTGTATAATACTTAAAATTTGTATAATACAATTTCAACACATTTTTCTGTTTGACAAGGAGAATGACCATTATATCTTGATAAAGCCTTGCTCATTTTTCTTCATGCCTTCACACATGCACATATAAGGTAGTTGTAACTAGCCTCATACTTAGTCTAAAAACTTTCAAAATTTATTATGTCAGAGAGCTCCATGTTCTTATGAATGATTAATATAAAAAATTTTGACATATATGATAATATACCTAAGTCCATCTCTTGGCTTAACTCAGAAAAAGCAAGAGGCTATCAAGCACAATTCTCCCTTAATAGCTTGAAATAATATAACCTTCTTGGGTAGTATGATGATGGGCAAGACTCTTTTAACCCTTGCCTGAATGACAATCTGAAATATTGCTGCCGTCTGGTGATTGGTATAGATAACAAGGAAAATATTCACTTTCTTAATTGGTAATTGGCCTGTTGTGAATGTTTAAGTGTTACTATATTATTGGTTTAGGGCTCTCCATATGGCTGATAGTCCAAAACAATATCTAGGCAAGACATAGAATTTGCTGTACCTTTGGCTTGCTTTTCAGGTCCAGTAAAGTCTCTAAGACAAAAAAGACAAAACTGTTTTTTCCACATTCATTAGCTCAAACTGCATTGATAATCATAAATGTATCAACACTCTTTCTAAACTACCCATGTATCTCCAGCATCTAATGGAAGGAGACTAGGAGGGGTAGAAGAGGCAGGGCTGGAAATTCTTCTCTCCTGTTTTCTCATGTTATCAATGTAATAAAAAGAGTGTGGTTGAGAGAGCTGAAGAGGGTATGATGAAATGATCAGGACTTACGAAGAGAATGATTGGGGAAAGGTTAACAAAGAGGATATATGTGTCAGAAGTGGAGGGAACAAGGAAAAGGGTGAGACCAAATTGGAAATGGAGAGATGGAATGAAAAAGATTTTGAGTGATTGGGACCTGATCATGTAGGGTGGAGAAAGGCATGCATGGGATAGAGCAGTGACTGATGTGCTGTCAGTGGACTTAACCAGGGCATGTGAAGCAGTTAGAGCAAACCATGGAAAGGTCTGTTGGTCCTGGTTGTGGATACAGAGCTGTGGTTTTGGTGCATTACACATGACAGCTCGAGAATGAATGTGAGCGAATGTGGTCTTTGTTCGTGTATTCCTGGTGCTACCTTGCTAATGTAGGAAACTGCAATCAAGTAAAAATAAAAAGTAGGAACATAAGAAGCAGAGTGAAGATTTTACCTTTAAGGCTTTATTCCTGGTACTAAGGCAAGAGAGGTGAGCATGTATAAAAAAAGACAAATAAGCGATATGTTGCTTAATGTCTCAATGCAAGTTTAACATAAAACAAAAGCAAACAGAATGCCTGATATTTGCCTTTTCATAATATATAATTATTATGAGTATGAACTTCCCATTATTCAGCACTCCTGAGTTATAGTGCTTAAAAGAAATGTTTTTTCTTAACAAACAGGCAGATTTATTAAACTATGTGCATGAAAATCATATTAGTTTGTCACCTCTGCAGGGTACCTGTAGTGTAAGTATAAAGTTTTTATGATGTGTTGTTCTTGAGTTGTAACATAAACAAAAATGTGTCCACAAACAGACAGATGGATAGAAAGATGAAAGGGTGACATCATAATGTCCCTTACACATTTTTGTTGTGGTTAGACTTAGAAAAATATATAACATTTTACAGTGTGTGTGATTCACCTGTTTCTTTTTTTATTCATCAGCCTCGAGGAGAGTTCTACAAGCAACCCATGTATTATGCCCTAGCACACTTTACTAAGTTCTTGGTAGAAGGTAGCTATCGAGTGGCAATGCCAAAAATAACATCTTCATTGTATCATACAGCATTTGTCCGACCAGATAATGTAACAGTGATTGTGTTTATGAACAAGTGAGTTTATGAGTTTATTTATAAAGAATACTCTTCCTTATTGTTTACTATGTTTCAACAGGCTTTAATGTATCCTTTTGGGATGTTGTAGATTCTAAGATAGGAACAAAACGAAAAATTGGATATTGCATTTGTTATTGAGCCAGTATTTCATAAAAGGATTGCTTTGTTTGTGTTTTATAGAAAGGCCTTTTTATTCGTACCCTTTAAAAGGATTGCTAAGATAATTCTGAAGTATTTGGTTTTAATTCCTGTAAAATAGAAGGTTTATGTAAGCCTTTCTGGTACACTAAATACAGTGGAACTTATGAATATCAACCTTCGATGTTTACAAAGCCAACCTAGACTGAGGCATTGTTTGTAATGAAATTTGATTATTCTACTGTTGTAAACACTACTGTACATTTAATGGAATGTTTATTTCTATTTCAGAGGCAGGAATAAGAGGCAAGTAAGGCTCAAAGACAGGAGGGTCGGACAGATGAATCTTTCATTAGAGCCACATTCCATTATCACAATTGCCTGGAAGGTGTAGGATTGAAGATTTGTAGTTCCAGGGAGTTATGTGTGTTCCCTCAAAACTTGTGCAAAATGATTTTTGAATGATTGAATAGTACAGCAGCAACTTGTTTTTTATTTTAACTTTTACTATTGTGGCCATGACTCTTGGTTTGAGAACCCCTGCCTTTAGCATCTTTAATCTTGCAGTCTTCCTTGTGATCATTGGTATTGCTTTTGCAAGGTGAGATCCACAAGTGATATCTTATCATCCTATATTAGGACTTTCTGGTCATCCTCCAAGAAAGACTTTGGGGGATCCTATGCTGTAGTCCTCGATTTATTGAACGCTTTTGATGAGGTATGGCAATGGGGTCTGCTCTCCGGCTCATTACATTTGACTTTCTTCCCACACATGTTCTATCCTGTGTAGTTTCATTTGATGCTAGTTTGTTTATGTTATTGTTGATAGTTCACCATATCCCTCTTTCCCTATGAACAGCAGTGTTCCTCAGGGTTCTGTTCTCTCTTCTATGCTCCTCCTTTTTATCATTGATTTTCTTTCTCAATTAGTAACCTAACACACGTATATGCTTACAATGATGCATTCCTCCAATTCTTTCAAACCTGTTCCATCTTTTGTTTGATCAACATTTTGTCTTTTCACAATTGCATCAATACAGTTAAGTTTAGTGCTTATAAAATCCAGTTTCTTTCCAGTTCTGTTTCTAAGACTATTTCTTTCTTTCTGTCTTCTTTGATGGGTCTGTAATTCCACCCATCAGTAATGTAAACCTTCTTTGTATCACCATAATGTCTAATCTGTTTTGAAAATCCCACATTATATGAATAGCTCAATCTAACCCTTAAGAAACTGGAAGTCTTGTTCAGGTGCTAAAAATTATTTTCTTCAGAACAGTTGCTCTAATGGTGCACAGAATTCCTTGTTTGGAGAACTGCTTTCACATTTGGGGAGGCTCTAGCTCTGCATATGTTCTTGGCAGAGTTAAATCCAAAGTAATCCAAATCATCAATATTCTCAGTCTGACCTCAAAACTTGACACACTTGCCCTGTACTGAAATGATTTCCTTTTCCCCTTTTGAAGACACAACTCTGGTTTCTCTTCTTAAAAACTGCATTCTTGAGAGCCACCATCATTAGCCTTTGTGAAGTTTGTTCTTTCCCAACAGTTCAAATTTTTCATGTCACTTGCTTTCCAAAGGAGATCCATGGGGATCAGGTTGTCCATCATCGTTTTCTGTCACTTATCCTTCAACTGTCACCGAGAGTCTCACTTAAACCTGCTGCTTAACTTTGGTCACAACTTGGAAGCTTTTAATCAAATACTCATGAAACTTTATACAATTGTTTTCCAGCAGCTAAAGTATATCCCCCCCCCCAATGTTTGTCTGACTCCCAGTAACTATGCTGCAGTGCAGGTGACACAATTGTTCCATGGAACACCCTTTTTTTGTAAAAAGGTTTAATTGTGACGTACCGTGAAGAAAATTTCACCTTTGACCATGGAACTTAATGTAGATGTTCTTTATATCACCTTTGTTGCATGTAAGATAGCTATGGATCACTACGTTCACTGTTGTCATCGTCTAATGTCCATCTAGGAGTTGCATTTGAACAAAATGATCTTGGCCATAACTTAAGCCCCTAAATCAGATACTCTTGAAACTTTATACATCTGTTTCTCAGCATATAAAGAACTGAGTGGCACAACATCCATAGCTAAAGTTGGTATTTTGCCTGAGTTATACAGCTAATAAATAGGTTTAGCATGGAACTGACTAGGCTCATAACTTATTGAAAATTCTATATCTGGCTGTGGATTTAATGCAGATGGTCATGATACACTTTGGACAAAATTACCATGCATTCTTATTTCACTCCTAATACATTTGTAGAGACACAAGTCTTCTTTGGAATACTCATCCAGTTTTTGTGTTACTTGCACTTGACAGACACTTGGCGTTTGCTTTATAATAACTGTAAGAATCACACGTGATAATCATTAGGCATGCAAACTAAGTTTAGCAAGTTTGAATAATATAAGAAACCTGCAATTTATTACATATTTTGTACCAGCTTGCAAAATCATTAGGTGCCTTACATACAACGATCTGTGATAAATGTGAACATTTATTTGACAGTAAAGATTTTATCAGAATAAATGTGTTTTACTGTTATTGGACACCAAGGAATACAGGTCTTGCCATGGAGCCATTTTTAACAGTGTTTTAGGACAACAAGGAATAGAGGTTTCATTGTGGACCCTTTTTCATGCTTCAAAGAAGTCCATTATTTCCCTGCTCCGGCAAGGAATGCCGCCTTGAAACTGCAGGAGCCTTATGAAAAAAAGTCTTGGGGTTGAATAATGATATGAATTATTTATGGAAGATACCTCGGTTGACCATCTAATGATCGCTCAGAGCAGACCCACCATCACCCAATCAGCACTTAGAAGGTATGCCTGGCGAACTAATCAACGCTCAGAACAGAGAGGCCTTTAGCAGCCAAACAAGAGCGATGGATAATACACACCATTATATATATATATATACATATATATATATATATATATATATATATATGGAAGGATGAAGTGAAAAAGATTTTGAGCGATCGTGGCCTTAACATGCAGGAGGGGGAAAGGCATGTACGGGATAAAGTGAATTGCAATGATGTAAACAGGGGTCGACGTCTGTCATTGGACTGAACAAGGACATGTTAGACGTTCGGGGTAACCAATGGAAAGGTCTGTTCTGGGGGGGTAGGGGGATGTGGATAGGGAGCTGTGGTTTTACTGCATTACACATGACAGCTAGAGACTGAGTGTGAGCAGATGTGGCCTTTCTTCGTCTGTTCCTCGCTCTACCTCGCTAACGTGGGAAACGGCGATAAAGTAAAATATATATATATATATATATATATATATATATTATC
>JAYMFT010279187.1:0-10515 GCA_038088735.1 Panulirus argus | reverse complement strand
CTTTCTTTCTCTCTCACGACCTGGATAATATATAAACACATAAAGATTGGTGGAAGAAGACCTAATGGAATTCAAGGTCTGAGCCAGTGAGTCAAGGGGCAACTGAATATAATATTTCATCACCTGTATACGGGGGTCCTATGAGGATGTGGGAATTATATGGGAATTTTTTATGAATGAGGAACATGAATATAATTAATACATTAATAAGGAAACATTTTCAAATCAAGTACTGAGTGGTATGTTGAGAACGCGCGGAACAAGAGACAGAAAATCAATGGTAAAAATGTTTGACTTTTATGTAAGAAGTAAATTTGAACACAGCTGTGTTGTTGTACATTTGTCAGTTAAGCAGACAGACATAAACAAGCAACCCATTACCCTAGCAAGGAAGACAGGGTGTCTAGTGTAGCACCTGAGAACATACTAAGGTAAATACCAGACGATAATACATGAATGCCAGGAGGCGAGGTTGCTGGAACGTTTATCCACTGCAAGTGCCTGGAAAGGTCAGGAAGATGGATGTGAATTTACCACAGAAACATTCAAAAGGAGATTATACTCCCGGTTGAAAACAATACCGGATTAACCTTGACAGATACGCCAAAGGTGCGGCCGCCGAAAAGGTGAGAAAATAAGAGTCGGTCGAGAAAAGCTGCGTAATTCAACGGAAAAAAAAAAGATAGGCGGCGTGCGGTGAGCGCCACGCGCTAGCCTTGCCGTCACTACAAAATCTTTGTAGTTTCTCGTCCTGGGTAGGTCGGTAGGGTCTCTCTGTCTCTCTGTGTGTCTCTCTCTCTCTCTCTCTCTCTCTCTCTCTCTCTCTCTCTCTCGTTGGTAGATGGTAGGTAACCATCGACCGTTAGTGATGGCTGTGCAACTGAGCCAGTGCTTCAGAGGCTTTCATATGTCACTCCTTTATCCCAGGTACCTGTTTCTTTTTTTTTCTTTCTTTCTTTCTGTCTCATCCACACGTGTACTGCTGACTTTTCGTCCAAAAACAACCAATCTTTTCATCTTAATACATAACGCTTGACAACGCGCATGACTCGTTCTACGTAACTCTATACTGTCCTGCGGTGAGCGCTCCACGTTGTCCCTGTCTTTTGGCAAGTTACAGTATGAATTCTGTTGAAATATACAGAAGGTAAATGAGTTCAGTGTCTTGGTTGCAAATAACTCTGATGACCTCAAGGCGATCAAAACTTTTTGGCTTCATAGGTAGGAGTTTCGGAGTTTAAAGAAACAATCCTCACGCATTATCCCACCTTGAACAACAGGCTCAGCTTAGGTCACCTTTACTCGAAGAAAAGACAAACAGAATAGAGACAGTACAACGGCAACCAACCAAGATGATTCCTGGACTGAGAAGCGAATCTCATGAGAGCCGGACTGACAAATGAAATATATTCATGTCAGTAAAGAGAGTAAAGCCATAATCAAGACAAGTGCACATACATTTGTTGATATTGTTCACAGGAACTCTCAAATTATCATGAGTGATTTTCAGATGACGTATCATACCCAATGATCTGACTAATCATCGGATAACTTAACCTCTACATAAATCCAGGAGTCCAAGTCTCCATTGCTTCAACTGGACCCACTTGATAATTCCGATGCCAGGCTCAACTGACGTCTCTCCTTTCCTCAGTAATTGGCCAATCCTGCTGTGTCCTCTTGACTTCGAGAACTCTGAGCGGATGTTGCTAAATCTGGATGTTAACGATACATCGTTCCAATTTGGATTCATGAGGGTAACAGTAAAGTCTAAGGCTCGCAATCTTTTGAAAATCGTTTTCGTCAAAGAAAAGAAAAATGCGACAGTTAAAAGATCTGTCTTTGTCTCATGTTTCAGGTGGCTTAGAAATTTAACTGATGGATAGTAAGAACTACTTAAACGTCTGATTAACAAAAGTTTGCTCCTACTTTACTGGTTAGTTAGCGAAGAACGTTTAGCAAATTTATGTATAGACTTAGTTACTAATGCGCAAAACGATTTCTTTTTTATATTCTTGATTTGACTTTGCGAGGTTGACGTCACTGAATCAAAAACTTTACATGTGTGTGTGTATGTGTGTGTGTGTGTGTGTGTGTGTGTGTGTGCTTTAAACGGCCCCTTTTTCTTTGATTTGTCCATCACATTTGCAAATGTCACCAATAAGGATAATTCAAATGTCATAATTCGTGAGTGATGTTGTGCCTTCAGAAGGCAAACCCTTTAAGTAACTACCTCGATGAAAACACGGTCTTGGTCATGGGCTGTTGGCAAGTTCTGGCTACTCCATGGGCTCGCGCAGTTCCCAGTCGCGGATACCGGCGTTTGCCCTCGACAGCGGGAGACTAAAATGATTGCAATGCGGTTATTGATGAGTTCTACTGTATTTCTCGTGGTGATGGTTATATGTATATATTCCGTCGAGGCGACAGTTATGTATTCTCAATGGGAAATTTAGAGGATCAGTTTTCATTTGAGTGAAACATTAATGTCTCCTTTTAAGATTTTTAGGAAAATGTAAGTAAGATATAAATTCTATGTGAACGCAATGAAACTCATAAGGCCATAAAATCTATACACTCTCTCGTCCATTGTGTTGACATAAGAAGTTCTATGGATGCTAAGGTAAAAATAGGAAAAAGAAGTTACGGTGTAATGCTATCCACATATTTCCCATAAATTTCTCGGTTAATCGTTATGGTTTCAGTTGCTTGAAATTTATCATGGCTTCGTCCTATGTATGATGATATTTGTATTCACCAGTTAGTATTTAGTGAAGCCGACATGACAGTATATTTTCCCTCAGCGAAAATGAGGAAAATGGGTCAATATTCATGACAGTAACCTAAAGAAAGGTCCTTGCGAGCTGTCGTTCAGAAAGTAATGAACTCATATAATAATTGAAAAAAGAGGAATTTTGATAAGAGAGACCTCTTTTACCTCCGAGTCAACTGGTTCTTGAAAAAACATCAAATTAAAAAAAAAAGGCATTAAATCAAGTGACGGAAGGATCTCCCTCCTTATCATCTGTACTGGTCTGACTTTTCCAGGTTATTACTTAGTGTAAGAAAGACGAGTAAGACTGTTAAAGGCGGTGAGATACCTTCAAAATGGGCAAACGTAGTGTGGCAGAGATACGTGCAATAGGAAAGGAAGGTGTGATATTATCACATGTATGTGTCTGTGCCTAGTGCACACATCGTTCAACTTTCTCTTCCTTTTATATACGAAGTTTTATAATGATTCTCATCCTCACCTAAACTCACACTTTCTTCGGCACTTAAGAGTCCCATAACCTTCTCTCAGATCACCGTTAAGGCTGTCACAGTTTAAGGCTTACTGGTGGTGGTCTTCTCTCCTGTGTCCGTGTGGCTTTCCCCCAGTCTCCACTCTCTGGGATAACTACTTCATTCATCGAAAAAGAAAAGAAGCTGTGGAATTCTCTTTCTTTCTTTCGTCTTTCTCCTTTCCCAACATCCGTCCGTTCCTCCTTCAGGAGTCAAGTCTACAAACACCTAAGAGCTCTAATTAATATCATTCTTTTTCCTCATACACCATTTTTCTTTCAGCCGAGCTTTGCCTTAATTAGGCCGTGTTTTTGCCCGTGCTATGTTTGTCAAAACATAGATTTTTTTTTTCTCTTTTACGGAATGAATATTTAGTTGAATAGTCGGCACCTGTTATTCGTCAATAATTATGCAGATTATCCTAACTTCGACATTTTTTTTCCCTCCCTTCGCCATTTCTGGATAATAATGAGGAAGTCTAGATTTGAGATGAGCTCAGTTTTAATCTTACAAAGCCATTGCTTGTGAAATCCTTAATCAGACTTCTCTCTCCTTCCTGTAGTATTCCTTCAAGTTGACCCACCTTCCTTGTTAGGCCGCAGTAATACAAGAGATCAAACTTTGCAACCGGATACCTGTGAAAGATGTTTGTACAGCATCTCAGAACTTCTCTGAAGGAGTGTCTACAAGTTTTGATAAAAGAAAGCCTGAAAAATATCAAAGAAAATGAGAGGAAAAATGAAACAAAATACGCTTGAGTAATTTGGCATCCACCTCCTCGCTTGTATAATTTGGCAGCCACCTCCTCGCTTGAATAATTTGACAGCCACACCTACTCGCTTGAATAATTTGGCAGCCACCTCCTCGCTTGAATAATTTGGCAGCCACCTCCTCGCTTGAATAATTTGGCAGCCACTTCCAGTGACAGCACGTGGCTCGATCCTCACAATTACTCGGTGTGCGATCACTGTCCTGTGCAAGAGCTCACTCAGGCTGAATGGCTGGTTCTGCCGGTGTCACTGGATAGCGGAAAGTAGGAGCGTGGCGCAAGGAGACAAAGCCCCTTGTCATCACCATCTGGCTGCTCCCTATATGCTGTCGTAAAAGAATTTGGAATTTCTGAAGATATCACGAAATCTTTAGTATGACACTTGCGTTCTTCATACGTGTTAGCCTGTGCGGCCTTATCAAGGGAGCAGATGGAACTATGACCACAAGGAAACATTCTCCCTGGCTTTGCTCCATCTTCTGCTTCTACTGCTGGACCTTCGCTGCCTGAAGTGATGTAGCATAAGTGGACCCGTAGGCAAAGGAGGCGGGTTTTCTTCTGCTTACAGTGCCCCTTCTGACGTGCAACTGCTTGGGCAGCAGCATGGTCTCTTCTGTTCCCTTGCGTGGTAGTAGATGCACTTCTGCAGTCCTCTTCATCGCAGTTGCCAGTGATCCATGCAGAAGGAAGAGAGATAACGCTGGAACCTGTACAGACCCACGAAGCACTACCATCCATCCGTTCCTCTGCGCCTGAACATCAGTTGACCCGTCTAAATGGCAACCGGATCTCTGCTGCACTCGGTGCCCAGACATCAATTTCTCTTTCTAAGCGGTAGCCCAGCTCTCTTTTTTCCCCGAGCGTCCTATCATCAGCGGACCTCTTACGAAATAGATAGGGTTTCTGTTGACCTTGTTAACCTAGCATCCACGGACCCCTTCTAACAGTCAAGGCTAACGTAGGGTTAACGGTGCCCCATCTGTATTATTCCCACAGGTAATGGCAGCAAGCAGAAGCAGGGCAGAGTGATTGCAAGTTTGATATATCCATTATATGCTTTCGAGATTTTTCCCAGCCTGTTAACTGGAGTGTGTTCATCTCGAGACGTGCTTGCTTGCCCTGGAAGTGCAAGCAGTTTCTGATGTTTGTTTTCTCTTTAAAAATGTTTACTTTTGCCAGTTCTTTCTCCATCACAAGAAAGTGGAAGCCTGCGGAAAATGTTCTGTGAGAATTACTCTTTTCTAGTGTGTCCTTTTTGGGGCCAGATGCATTAACTTTTCCTTCTTTTTCTCTGGAGTTACGATATCCCGTATTTCCGTATGGTATCTGCCTGTCTGTCTGTCTGCCTATCTCTCTCTTTCTCTCTCTCTCTCTCTCTCTCTCTCTCTCTCTCTCTTTCTCTTTCTTTCTCTCTCTATCTCAGGCAGCTGTTTAGAGTTCAACCCCTCGGCTGGGTCACGGAACCCCGCAGTGAAGCTACGCAAGAGAACTCACGCAAAATGGCTGAAATCAGTGCGTCCCTTGTCACCCCTGTGTGACCAACCAAACCTTCTTATAACTCTTTATTTGATTCCCCTACTGATTAGCTGTCCGTCCGCCTGTAAACTGGCTGAAAATGACAAAGACCGTTGGTACGGGTGCACGGCAGACGCCAGATATCACGCTCTAATCCTGTCAGGAGCAGGACTGATCATTACATACTCCGAAGGGATTTCAGTGCGCGTAAGCGGCTGTTCGGACTATCCAAGACACATGACCTGTAAATTTGTGTGCTGGACCCTGATGGAAAATCAGGAGGCGTCCCTTAGTTCAGTGAGGTGATCCATCTGTTTCAGGCCCGGTGGGACGCGTTGCTGGCCATTAGGCAGAATCAGAGAGGCACTAGCAGCATAGCTGCATAGTGGAGCGAACGGCTGCACGCCAGGGGATGCAGCTAGGGCTGGCTGGTATAACGATCAGTGACAGGCATAGGACCGCAGCTACCTGGGCTGGTATAACGAAGTGAACAAATCAGGGAGGGTAGTTGGTTAGTAGCTTTAAATAAAACGAGCCAAGCAGTGTGACCACGATAGCTAGTGAAATAAACAATGACAGACAAGGAAAGGTATCAGGGTGTCTGGTCTGGGAGGCCAGCGGCTGGCCAGAGTGGCAGCTTTACAAAGGGACAAGCAGCTATGGCCACGATTGGCAGCCAGCTCGACAATATCAGGCACAGGAAGCTACTATCAAGTGGAACATCCAATGACTCTTCAGGAAGCGCAAGTTTGCTGAATGGAGGAAACACTGACAGCCCAGGTTGGTAGCTAGCTATCCAGAAGGGCAATGGCTGACTAGGAAGGCTTTAGATGGACAAACAACAAAAGACCACAACCTTCTGACGACGACAATGGCAGGGTTAGGCGTGCGGTTAATTGCTGGAACGAGCAATGTGAAGCCATCTTGGGAGAATGGAGAGGAGGGTTCCCGGAACCCAGAATTGGTTGGAATGTATCGGCGAGTCTCCTGGGATGGTGGCCGTCTAGCAGAGCTCGTCAAGTGGCCGGGAAGCATTACACGCCTCACCTTACACAGTCACGGAGCCTCTCAAGCCTAGCTTACATATAGTATTTCTCTGTGCTCTCCTGCTGCATTCAGGGCAACTCATGCCACGCACCGGCACGATCCTTTAAGCAACCAGGAACAGATGGAATTCAGACACCCAAAGAGATTTCAATTGTGCTGATGAGGACTGAGAATACGTTGTGAGGAAGAGTAAAACGCGCTAGTCTGTAGCACACGTTTAGCATAATGAGGCATCATATTTTCCTAGTTTTTATCTTTTTACGTTGGAGGCTCCAGTCACGCACAAATGCCCACATCAAAGCCTGGCCTTAATTGAAATATAGAGGTCAATGAAAAGGAAGAAAAAGCGACAGGGGAAAGTATTAACGAATTTTGGAGGAAGTGAAAGATCTATCTTTTGAAATGTGCCAGGTCATAGTTACTGGGAAAGACATGAGAGGGGAGAGAGAGTTCCAAAGCTTCGACGTGTTGTAATGAATGAAACAGTTATTATAACGGCCCACCCTTGAGTTGCCAACGGTCACACGTTGATCATGTGCTACATCAGCTTGCCGAGTACTGCGTGGTCTATCTAGTGGTGGGGGCACACAAACAGCCATCTCTCGGGAGGCAAAACCAAGGTTATGCCTATAAAAGAGGGAAATGTGGACCAACATTGCTGTGCAGGGCAAGAGGGTCAAATTTTGAAGTTAGCCTTGAGAAGTTTATAAGTCGGACCGCTTTCGTCTTAACTCTGTCAAATAAGAGTTCACAGCTAGAACCACCCAGATATGAGGGCAGTATTCTGTATAAGGACGGATGAATCATTTGTATAAACGCAGCAACTATTCGAAAGAAAAGGTATCTCGACAGCTAAATATGACTCCCAGTTTCGTAGAGGCAGACTTAACTATTTCCGTAATGTGGGGTTTCCAAGATAAAGTGGATGTTACAGTAGTACCAGATATATTCGTCAGGTTCGAGGTCCCATTCTGGTTCACGTACATCAGCTGAAGATTTCTTTTTTATGTCACTGATGTCTAACCCAAGACACCTTTCTGAGAAACCGTCTTGGTGTTACCAAGAAACTCTCTCCAGGAGACTCCTGCAGCTCCAAGGCTGCGTTGCTTTCAGATGCAGGGAAATGATAAGACTCCTTTGGGGTGAAAAAATTCTTTGATGAGACTTTACTCCTCTTGATACAGCCTTTGTCAGGGTTTACTTTTCACCCTCCGTGTAACCCCATGTAGGTGGAGTCCGGTAACACCTCAGCTGGAGGTTCACGCATAGAAACATAAGAAGGGGATTTGTAATGGGTGAAGTGAAGGTTCACAAGTGTGAAGTGTTATACGATGGATCATTTGGTGTCACAAAGAAGAACGCTTTAAAAGAGCCACGTACAAGGTCATGTGGAGGGTACGTAAAATTACGTGTAAGGTCGGCCACATGGAAGTTCACATCAAAGGTCATGTGGATGACCATGCAAAGGAGGGGAGGTCACATCAAATATCGTAAAGAAGGTTACGCGTGACGTCTCTTTGCTGGTTCCTCTGCTGGGCATCGTAGAAAGTCACATACGGAGATTGTAGGATAGTGTGTTACAAGACGTCATGTGATGTGCATGCCGAAGAGAAACGTAGTGGGTCATGTGAGGGACCACCCACTTGAGGGACTACACGTTAGTACACGTAAAAAATCGCATGGAAAGTGATAAGAGGTCAATGGAAAGTGATTTTTTGGGAAAGTCACGTAGAAAGTCATAACGAAGGGCATCTGTTTAGAAGGTCATTATGAAGGGTCAAGAAGACAGTCATGTACAGCTTTATCATGTGAAGGGGAACCTTGCCAGTCATTCTTGTACAATTTTAGTCATTCTTTGAGTTGGTAATTGTAAGTTGAGCGTGATTGCCTCTGTTCATGAATCTGATATACACACACATGAACCTTCTTGCACAATATAACACTGAAACGATATATATTTTCCATTTGCTAAATACCATTACGTAGGTAGAGATATGAAAACTCCGACATTCTATCAAAAGAAAGAAAATTATAAATATTCACAAGATATTTATAGCTTTGAAGAGCTTGTTACGGTTTTTTTTTTCTGGTTGGGGAATTTAAAAACAAAATGTATTTGATCGAGTTTCATGTGAGACCCCACAAAGGGAGCGGTCGGTCCAATAACATTATTACACAGTTCACTGATTTGTTTTTACACGTGGGTAACGGTAAGGGTTACCCAGGCATCTGAGAGACGAGCGGCACACCTCAAGATACTGTGTAAAAGGCGCTTGTTGGGCCATATTTGGAGAGAGTTTTATGTACATATTCTTCTTCTTTTTTACCTAAACTGAGGTTTTCAGTTTTCAAGCTTTGGAAAGTATATTTTAACTGATGTTTCTGGGTGACACGTGAGGTGTGTATATATATATCTACCTTCGTAATAATGATGATAAATATATGCGTTATGCAAACGGCAGAAAAGCGACACACACACACACACACACACACACACACACACACATGCACACCCATCACCTGTCGGTTGTAACGTAACCATTGGTGTTACTGACCCTAGTAGTCGAGTGATGGCTCTCCTAATACTAGTAGACAAGATAGGCTTCAAGCCCACATAACCAGCCAACCAACTCCTATCTGTCGGTTTCATTATTCGTCCATTTATTTTACTTATTTTCAAGTCCATCTATCTGTAAGTCTATTTAACATGTATTTATCGCAGTGTTGATACTGCTTGTTTTTTTCTAAACTATACGGTATACCAGAAAAGGTAATGACATTTTTCTATATGACCCATTCATTGACTTTTCTTTAAATGTGCATTTGTTAAGATGAACGTTTTATACTGTAGTCTAGTTGGTTGTTTGTTTGGGTCTTAGGTCTATCAACTCTCAGGGTCATTATGGTCATCATCACAAGCTGCATCCACCAACCAAAAAAATCTTTACCACCTTCTTCAGGCTTCGGGAGTGAGTACTTTTCAGACACACACACACACACACACACACACACGCACACGCTCTCTGTGCGTGTGGACCGTGTGTGATAAGTGTTGTGCGGTAGTCCTGTCCCTGGGTTTAGTCTTGTCCCTGGGTTCATCCTCTGCAGGCCGGGAAGGAAGCCGGGTCCGACCCCATCATCATACCTCACGACAATAATGGAGCAACGGTGTTACAGTGTAACCTGCCCAGTATGCATCTGCTGCTGCTGCTGTGCATGTATAGCGCGTTTGATGTTCCCAATAGCCTTAGTATAGCCACTTTGTCTTTGTCGTTTCTGGACGGAGGGAGAGTCAGGGAAACGAGGCGAAATAATCGGCGATGAAACTGAATGTCTTAGCGTTGCACGTGCGTGGTCAAAATGCCAATCAAAAGTCGCCAAATCGTAGTTAGGGAAGAAAGTTGTAGCCTTGCGTGCGTGATCGCCAGGGCTCTGTACACAGTTCACTGAGTGGATCATGAGTCCTGAGTGAAGGCTAATGATGTGAGTGGGATGATTCCTTTAACAACGACTTAACATACGTATACTGTTATTATCCTGATGTCTCCCCTATCTACTAGTACGCTATCAATATTAAATGTAAAACGAATTGCAGCCATCAATAGCTTCTGCTGAACTCTTTTTTTCCTTAAATACGCTTATCATACATACGTGTATTTTGCTCATACTTTATGAATTTGCCGTAAAAAGAATACTGTGTACTCACCTACGTACTCCTTACTCATGCTATGTACTCCTGGATGGGAGATGTTTACCATAATAGGCTCTGTTCTTTCCTCGCGCACTTCCTACTCCTTTCCCTATAGACAGCCTGGCGTCATTCTTGTGTACTCTCTCTCTCTCTCTCTCTCTCTCTCTCTCTCTCTCTCTCTCTCTCTCTCTCTCTCTCTCTCTCTCTC
>JAYMFT010279165.1:0-10515 GCA_038088735.1 Panulirus argus | reverse complement strand
ATATATATATATATATATATATATATATATATATATATGGCCTTGATTAGGGCCTCAGCTGCCCGTGCCATCTCAGACAAAAAAGATGGATATAGAAAGGATATAAAGGCGCAATTAATTTCTGTAGTCAGTTTCAGTATGTGTGTGAGAAACGCATTATACATTAGACTGATGAAGAATTAACGGATTGGCCAAATATAAGTCTTTGATTTTAACCAATTAAGCTGTGTGATGAAGTTCACGTTAATTCTCATCCACATCTCGCCCTCTTAATTCAAACAAGGCCCCCCAACCAGTCGGTACATATTACTGGCGTATCAAAATGGTATCTTAACAGGACTGAAACTGAAGTAGAACCCACGTAAGTCTGTGTTATATTTTAGATCGTTTTCTCTAAAGATGAACCATTCCTTCATCTCTTTCGGTCATTTTGCATTCTTTCATTCATCCACCTCTCACTGATGACTGACTGTTCTCTTCAGTCTCACACCTCTTCATCTCATCAGTTAAATCCCACTTGGACACACACACACACACGCACACAGACACACACACGTCTGATTTTTCATTTCCTGGCTCCGTTCTCTCTCACTCCAGACCCCAGCATTGTGAGACAAAATTATTATGTTTTCATCTACGGTTTTTCCCGCTGTTTCCTGGAAGCGCAGGGCAGTGATACGCTCCAGCGAGAAGTTTCTATTCCCACCACAGTGTTGAGATTATTACATTCCAGGAAAGATTATTCTGGAAGTTTTATCACATTTCGCGAAAAAGTTTTTGTTCCGCTGGTTTTACCTCATTTCACCGAAAGTTTGGTTCCGTTACTTTCATTACGTTTCATGAAAGTTTATTCCGGGGTCTTTGATGACATTTTGCGAGAGTTTATTTTGCTGCTTTTATCACATCTCACGAAAGTTTGTTTTTTTTCCTTTACTTTCATTTACATTTGACGAAAAGTTTATTCTAGTGCTTTTATTACATTTCACGAAAGTTTGTTCTATTACGATTTTTTATCTCACTTCACGAAAGTTTATTCTGGCCAATTATCACATTTCAGCAAAGTTTATTCTGGCACTTTTATTACATTTCATGAAAGCCTATTCAGGATTTTCATTCGTTTATCAAATGTTTGCTTTACGAGTTTTCCATCTAACACAAAAAGACTAATCACCGACTTCTCTCTTCGTTATATTCATTATGTTACGTGTGTTTGAACTTAACATTCAATTAACTTTTTCCGACATACTTTCTTAGTGTTTTAATCATGATCGACGCCTCTTGCACCTCGATTATACAACATAACAACATTAGAATGTTCACCTCCTAAGAATGTAACATTCCATATACAGAAATCACCTCAGACTCTCATAACAAAGCTACACACTGAATCGTAATAAAAAAAAGAGTGGAAAATAAACATCTCTCTCCTGTCGTAACTCAGTTCTCTTCTCAGTCGTCTCTTATTACACTCTGTCCTCAAAATAAGAAAGATCTCTGGCTCCTACGAGGAGAGGGGAAAATACCACATACACAATATTTTCATAGTTAATAACATGTCTGTATTCCCGTCTCTAACTTGGTGTGAATAACAAACGTCTCCACAAGGCCATGTCTCAGAAATAAACAAGGTTACGCAAGGGTGCAAGACTGCGTACGAACTCTTACATCAAACGGAGCAACGAGGTTTGGATCTGATCAGCTTAGTGGTGGATCTTACCTGAATTCTACGATGTTGATAGGCATACAGACGACACCTCTGTAACAAACAGGCAGATCTATGGTTTACTTGTCAGTGTCCATGTTATTGATATCCATGTTCTATAAACACTGCAAAGTCTTAGAAATTGTGTTTTCCTTCAGGTTTTTCTTTTTCTGTTTGTCTTCAGCAATTCACGTATGGAATACTAATTCCAAAGAAGTGGATAAAGTACAGAATGCTTGCATCATTCTTCTAATCCCCCTAAAAAACAAATCTTTTCGGTTTTTATGTCCAGTTCAGGCGCCAATCTTATAATAAAAACGCCGCTTTCTAACGGCGTCCTTCCACAGAACCGCTCATACAATTTCTTTCCAAGTGCACCACTCTTAACTTTTAGTCTCCGGCATAAATCATCTGGATTTTTCTCTCGCGGTTTCGGAGCAGCTTGGACCCACAATCCTTCCTTCCTTCCTTCCTTCCTTCCCTCCTTCCACTCAGCTACAGAACGCTCACGTTCGGCGTTCCCTGAGGCTTTTTCATCGTCGTTCTTAGCGTCGCTTCTCCAGCCAGTTTTATAATCCCACCTTCATAATATTCCCAAGGGGATGTCTTCCCTCTCATCCTTCCAGTTCTGCCTCATCTCTGTCAACGAGTGGATACTTCCAGCCTCATATTCCACCTTTTCCAACACTTCTTCATTGGATAATCCACTCACATAACGTCTGTCTCTTCCATAACAGTAAGTGGATATATCCGCCTCTCTCTCTCTCTCTCTCTCTCTCTCTCCTCTTCATAATCAATGAATTACCGCAACGTTCACACAGGTATTTTTCTTTTCATTTTCTTTCCTGATAATATGATTCCATTCTCAACCTTTTCTTTCCAATCTTCATTTTCTTTTCTACATGACATAATCAAGAATACTTCTCCTTCTTCTTCTTCTTCAGCAAAATACATATATTTCACCATCGCCTAATCTATTTCGTCATCTTTTAAATCCTACATTCTCTTCTGATTACAATTCCTGTAACAGATTACTTTATCACAGAGATTCTGAAATCTAAATTCATATCACAGACAAAAAGAGCTGTGTTCCACTGCGTCCATTGTTTCTGGATATTTTCTCACCTACATTTTTCGACATAATTTTCAGATTACCTTCGGATCTTTATATTTCATATTTGCGCTTTATTTCCAAGCGTGGCGTACAAAACAGAAAACATGAGCTCTCTTCTCTTACCTGGAAGCAGCTACGTAATAACATTAAAAGAAACATGATCTCTTGCAATGACGGGAAGGTTCAGAGCATCTGTTACTTCAGCACAGAGGTAACCAGAAGCAGGTACAGCAATGGCTTCATTCAACGGGGATTTATATTAAAGGTCTTAAGAGATCGCGAGATAAAGATCGTAAAGGAAAATATCTCTCAGGGTCTAACGCGTACTGAAAGGAAGACGCATGTGGCTTAGAGGTTTTCTCACGTAAGGACATTCATGTTACGCCAGATCACGCCACGTCGCATAATCATACGTATGTCGTCACGGGGCAATAGCTTACGTCACGTCACGTCACGTCGAGTCATAGCAACTCTCGCTAGGTTTTGCTAGGTCGCATCAAATTACTACGACTCTCACCTGAGGTCAGGCGCGAAATCGTATAATGATTGATTGACCAGATGGCAGGACAAGGGCTGTATCTACAGGGTCAGGGAAGGGTGGATGTATAAACTAATTATGCCACATGGGCTGCAATAGATGACAGCACTAGACAAGCAAGGACTCTATCGAATATGGTAAGCACGAGTATTATAAGCGACAGATTGCTGTCTTGTTCATACATATAAAGGGAAGAAGATCTATCTGTTTCTTATATTTCCCCACAGTAAACAGAAGTGGATTCGTCTGTTTCTTTTTATTTCCCCAGAAAACATAAGTGGATACATCTGTCTTTTATATCCGCCAGTTAAAAGAAGTGGATTCATATGTTGTTTCTATATCAGCCAGTAAACAGAGGATACTACTGAAAATAACAGACTCAATAAATTTAACATCTTCTAAATATATCGGAGATTTAATGGTCTTATATATATATATATATATATATATATATATATATATATATATATATATATATATATATATATCAGAACAGTAAAGAAGCTGTAAATTCATGATCATCGCTAATGATCATCTGGACCACAACGTTATGAGTGTCTTGGTATGTAATGTACAATGGATCGTCTTCAGTGAGATAACGAAAGATATTTACATCGACCAGTGTCCAAACAGTAGCCTAGCAGAGATCCCGGGTTCATGACATCTAGAACCTCACGAAAAATTGATTAGATAAGAAGAAGAAATCGGCAAGGCTTCCCTTCAAGAAGCCAAGGGCGTAGTTGCACTGCAAGCCGTCCAACATAGTCCCATAACCCGGGTTACCTACCATACCAAACTTGTTGATATCTCAACCGTACTCAGATGAAACACCCCCCCGACTGTTATCCTAGAAATACCGTGTCTAGAAATTCATGAGAGACAAAGGCTCTGTGACACGCAAATACGCATACAGACGCAAAGACACACGTTTAAAGATACCCACACACACACTTTTGGCAACAAATCTTATGCTCCATCGCATTTATGACGCGAGACATAAACACTTCCTTTTCCGTTAACAGGCGAGTCCATCTCTCGTGCTGTTTATAACTTAATCTCGACATTCACTAAAGATGGATCTCTTACCTTGGAATATCCTTTCCAAATCTCACCCACATATTCCAAGTGTACGATGCAACAACTAATCAAGTTGGTGTTGTGGGCATCCCTCTCATACGGTCGGATATATATACTTGCTGAAATTCTGACACCACTGTCGACGATTATATGGGTCGTTAATTTAGTCTGAATTGCTCCCTTGATTATGTGAATGTATAATATAGTGGGCTGAGTAGATGGTAATGGCGAAGGGGGAAACGGAGAAATAAGGTAGTGATTGATTTTGATGGGTGAGAATAGAGGTGTCCGGTAATCAAACAGAACGTGGAAGAAGTTGAATGTGAATTAGATAAACTGGTGGGCAATAGGAGTACTGTACAGTCAACAAAAAAAAAAAAAAAATTATCGTTGCATACGATTTCGACGGAATTCGAAGTGAACATTGTCGCTAAACAATTTTACTAAAGTTATTTCGTTATGACTGGCACTTCTGTATATTTCTTACATTGTAAAATCTCTTTTTCAAGTCATATTCTTTGACTTTAATCTTTAAGCTGGTATGAAGAATTATTTTCGTGGTGAAATACGACACAGAAGTGCAATTCATTACTTTGGTGATTCTTCTTGACACTTTTTTCCTGGTGATACTTCTGTACACCAATCAAAATAATGTTGTCCTGGTAACGAGTAGACTTGTCAACATGTTCAGAGTTTTCCCGAAGGAAACAAATCATCTTTCTTAACGATATAAACCATCCTTCTCTCTTTCTTTCTTATTGCTTTCTTTCATATCCACATAATAGTAAAAGGCTGCTCATCCTATCAGTTTTCCAAAGTTCTTTCTCCTGACTTAAATCAGTTTTCCTGATTTCAATCACTTTTCTACAGTCATTTCTCCTGATTCAAATAAGGAACAAGACCTATGGAAAACAAGTGGGATGAGTAACCGTTTACTAAGTATCGTGGGGATATGAAAGAGAGATGGGTGGTTTATATAGTTTAAAAACAATAATTTTTGCTTTGGGAAACAACTGAATAGGTAGACAAAAGCTTAATATAGTTATCAGGATAACATCATTTCGATTGCTGGGGAGTTACCTAAAACCAAATCACGCTGATTTCCCCTCTGAATATAGTACTCAGGAGCATGAGTGACATAAAAAGTACAAAAAGATGCAAATCGAAACATTCATGAATTAATGATTCTAAGTCACATAATAGTTGATGCGATCATTGGTCAACGGAACGATGAAAAGATAGCGAGAATTCAACATGAAACGAAAGACGCGAGCATCGGCCTCGAGGTGACGTTACAGATCGCGTCGTGCAAAAGGTGAATGACACGTTAGTAAACAACAGATGCCACCATGAACCACCCACCTTCAGAGAGGCGACCCCTCGCTGCGTTAACTCCGAAACAAGAGAAGGCCAGTGTATCTAGCTGCCGTGGAAGCGAATTCCTTCTCCATTCTTAATGCTCTCTTATCGTCCACACAAGTGATTAATGTTAGTGTATATTTCAGTAACAAACTTAAGAAAGTTTTCAATAAATCGGACAGCCGATGATAGTAATACAGAAGTGTCCGGTAATCCCGTAAGGGTAAGTTCTTTCACCCCACTAATTGTGCCCGTTTTCTTTCGTATCGTTTTTGTGGGGCCAATAAGCCAAAAGGAGACTAAGCATACCAATATGAGATCAGACCTAGGAGAATATATCAAACTTTTCGTCCTGTGTTTCAAAATGCTAAGCACGGTTAATGTAACGATACTTTTCTTTTTGCTAGCTACGTATAAAGATGAGAAATGTAAAACAAAAACATAGTTGGTACAGCAAATAAGCCATATGAAATAGAAATGTTTTGCATGCATGTACCGTACATATGTATGCATGTATGTATGTATGTATGTATGTATGTATGGAATACATAAAGAATGACGAGGACAATAAATGAAGACAAAAAATTAGGTGAAAGCTGAAAGAAAAGTCTCTGTAGAGTAGGACACTTTGATGTAGTACAAGAGAGGAGCGAGGGCAAAAGCAGTGCATCGGAGTACGTGGGAAAGACATTACAGAATCCTCGACTGTCGATGGTAAGAGTTTTCTTTTTCTACTGGAGACCAGCAGTACAGGAGCATTCCCAAAATCCTAGTCTATATAGGAGATAGGATGTTGAAGCGGAGGGCTCTTCCCAGCTCATTATCATACCTTCAGGCATATCAACGAGCGTGATTAACAGTTAAGAGGCACAGAATGCTTTACACGGAAGAAAATACTGACATGGAAGTTTTATATTGAGGGGTTAGGTGGAAAACACATTCTGATCTATTTCTAGCTGCATCACTCGGGAGGAAAAGGGATTTAGCACCTAATCTTTAAAAAGAGAAAAGAAAAGAAAATACATGAGTCTGATGATGATATATTTTATGCTCGGTTTTAACTGTACTGATAGTATCCGATGGTATTCTACTCCAGCGCTCGATAGTTCTACTGCAGAAGAAGTATTTGCCTACGGTTGCACTAT
The DNA here is from genome assembly GCA_038088735.1 of Panulirus argus. Lineage (NCBI taxonomy): Eukaryota > Metazoa > Arthropoda > Malacostraca > Decapoda > Palinuridae > Panulirus > Panulirus argus. The sequence goes on along the minus strand of JAYMFT010279165.1, from coordinate 3,580 downwards.
GTCTTCTTTCCCTTATCATCAAGCCATTACTTCTGGTCGTTGCATCTCCAATGAACGCAAAAATTGTCGTAAGTTGTGCTATCGAGATCATCATTTCGCAATAGCTTTTGCTAAATTTCCTCGGAGTCTGGCTTTTTTAGTGAGAGGAATTTTGGGTCTCTTATCATATCTCTTCATAATGTTTATTTTCTGGGGGACGGAATTGGTTTGTTTGACTTCTTTGTACGCCTTCTAGTCCTCCGTCTTCTTTGATAAAGTGTGGCGACCGGAATTAATTAATTAGAGTATTTCATATGTGGTCTGACTATGGCGTTGTATGGAAGAACACTGAGACACTTTCGCGTTATGATTTATGACCTCCTGCTACAAACGCTTAACATTCTGTTTCCTTTACCATAAGCATCCAATCATATATTTACGTACTTGGGAACATTACGCGGACGAGGTCAACGTATTGGTCAATTAGAGGAACATCTAATCCATCTCAAGGACGCTGTCCAAACCAACTGAGTCATATACTTTGCTTACGAATTTTAGTTGCACCAACCATCTTCCTTTCGTAGACGTTCTGTCCCTGACGGAAATTTAGATTAGTGCACAAGGTTTCCTTCTACAAAATGTCTCTACTGACGCTGGTGGTGGAAATCCTTAGGATGGTGTCACCAAAGTCTTTCACCATCGAATTTATGAGATACGTATCTTCCAGCCGGGGAATCATTTTCACAACGAAACCCAGACCCACAAAGCAGGTCCTCCTCGTCAACAACGTTTTCACTCCTACAAGATACTAGCCGAACAGATCCGCCCCTTCCTCAGCAACATTAGCAAACGTTGTGCTAATATAAATATCCCGAATGAAATTCACCACACAAAATATTTCCTATCGTGATCAGGCGTCCTCAGCTTACAAAACAGACGAAATGGATGCTCCATAACATCATCCTCACTAATGTCACAGAAAACCCAAGAGCCAGATGAATTTCGTAATCTACCATGTCGTAAAAGCTCGAGAAATTTCACGACATGTAAGCATCTGTAATCGCAAGGATTTAATAGATTAGATCTTTACGTTCAAACGCCGTTGCGATGCGTTGCGACCCGAGAGAAAAGTAAGAACACGTATCAGTCAGACACCAATGGGTCAAATGTTTTTGAGAGGAATTACCGCAAATCTTAAAAAAAGAAAAAAGAAAAGAATTGAATCTGGGGCAAATGCTGTTGAAGCAGACATGTAAACAAACTTCTATATCACTGAGCATGAACTCGAACCCCATCTATATATATATATACACTCAGGTTCCCAAAGATTTCAATCAAGTCGTACGTGTTTGCTCTGCGGAGGGAGGGAGGGAGGGAGGGAGAGAGAGAGAGAGAAAGAGAGAGAGAGAGAGAGAGAGAGAGAGAGAGAGAGAGAGAGACTCCAATACTCAAGGTCAAGAACAGCGGAGGGACCAGCGAGGCTCTTAGGAGTCTGGCATGGTTTGGTTCCCCGAGGCGAGGGAGATGGCGAAGGATGTGGCACAGCGTGTGAGAGACGTGGCCTGGGCGTAAGATGTGGGAGAGCGGCGCGCGCGCGAGGATGCATGTACGTGGGTTCGTAGAGGATGTGCAGTTCCGAAGCTGTGGGTCGGTCGATGGTGTGGGAGAGTTGCAAGTGTGTGTGAGTGTGAGTGGGAGGCATACTGGGAACTCTTTCCGAGCAGGAAGGCAGGTACTAGGTGGGTGTTAGGTGGGTGTGGAAGCTGCGCAGGGAGTGGTGGGTTCGCAGAAGGGAAGTGGTGGGTTCGGGTGGGGAAAGAGCGAGCGAGCGAGGGAGAAGGTGAGAGGGAGTGACTGGGTGAGTGGGTTCTGGATCTTAGGCTCAGACGTGGTGCCCTGACAAGCGACAAGAGAAAGGCGACGACGCTGAACACACACACCCCCCCCCTTCGTGAAAAAGTAGCGAGTGCGTTATCGATGAAACGTCTGAAGTCCTCGGCGATGGGGGCAACGGACGTACCCTACGCGTCATCGCGTCGATCATTCCTACTCGTCAAGTCGAGGAAGATTGTAATCATCGAACAGGAGCAACAGCGTCAATTTAGAGCGGAGGATCAGTAGCATTTGAAGTAGTGGCCAAGCATTTCGAAACTTCTTTGGAGACAGGAAATATGAGACCACCGGGGGGGGGCAACAGCGGCAGAAGAATCAGCAGAAAAAGATGAAAAAAAATAAATAAAATAAATACATAACCACTCGCGTCAGCAGAAATTATAATCGGGGAGGGGGAGGGGGGTAGGGTAACAGCAGCAGCAGCAGAGCAGCAGCTCTGCCAGAAGTAGCAGCCACTGCAGTGGCAGCAGAAGGTCGGTCGGTCGGGTTCGTTGGTCTCGATGTTGTTGTTACTCTGCAAGAAGATGCGAACCTCATGCCTTTGTGGGGGGAGAGGGGGGGGGTGATGGAGATGGAGGGAGGAGGGGTGAGGGGGGATTTGAGGGGTGGGGGGTTGGGGGTGTTCGCCACTGCTGGTGGTGGTGAAGAAAATCGCCCCACTTATTGATTGGGGGCCGTGTCTGCTGCTCCGCCGGCCGTGACATTTGTTGTGGTCGTCTGCAAAGAGCACCCCGACCGACGGCTCCGGCCCACGCATTAAATTATTCAGGCCTCCTGACGTACGTACTCTCAAGGCTTAAATACGTGATACAATATTGAGAAACTGGGCAACTTTAGCGTAAAACTCACTCCCCGTAACACACAAATATTGATCGCACACACACACACACACACACACACATATGATAATCTCTGCTTATGCGCACATAAATGCATACATGCAGACACGCACAAACAACCCAAGCAAGTAGCCTGCTGTGTTATGACCCGCGCGTGGCGAGATATGAATCAGGAAGCGACGAGCTGTGAGGGGATGAGGAGAGCAGTTTTATGAGGTATTATGAGCAATATGAGGCCAAGGGAGGAAGAGAGAGAGAGAGAGAGAGAGAGAGAGAGAGAGAGAGAGAGAGAGAGAGAGAGAGAGTCTTTCATCAGCGTCTAATCAGTGTCAGACCCTTTATTTCAGTGTGGCTTACGCCTTTCTTCTTCCTGAGTCTCTCTCTCTCTCTCTCTCTCTCTCTCTCTCTCTCTCTCTCCCGTCTTTTATCTCCTTTTTTCTCCATTCTTTCCCAAGCTTCTTGTCTTCCACTGTCTGTCTCCGTCTGTCTGCCGGTCTGTCCGTCTGTCCGTCTCCATCTGCCTGTCTGTCTCACAGAGTGCGGTCGTTTTCCTCGACAGGAAGAACACACGGGAATAATATTATCATCCTTGGGTATGATGTTGGCCTGGCTTTTTTTGACGGCGTGTCCCCGACGCGTCATGCCTTGAGGGGTCAGGCCAGTGTCAGAACTCAAGGATCGAACCGTCGCACGTACTTAGGGAGCTATGAATAAAACCCAACGCCACGCACTCTGAATGCATAACGGGACGGTTATCTGTTAATGTTAAAGAAATAATTCAGACCCTGAGTGTTAAATGTAACTTCACCCGTGGCCTTAGGCCCACCTCTCTCTCTCTCTCTCTCTCTCTCTCTCTCTCTCTCTCTCTC